>BQNB010058635.1:0-29301 GCA_026074375.1 Tanacetum coccineum | reverse complement strand
GTTCAAAACTACAAAACTAACTATCTTTCGATAAGTTCTTTAATTAGATATCTTATTGAGGGGGAGTTATAATTTTTTCAGTCAAATCATCATCAGAAAATAAAATTGCGTTCTCAAAAAGCAAATATAACTTTGTTTTTGAACAATTAAAAAAAAGTAATTTCAAAAGTGGATAACTGTTCAAGGGGACTTATAAATTTTTTTTAGTCAAAGCGGGAAATTAACTACAAAATAGTTTAAAAAGTTTGATGTGAAAAGTGGTCTAACTCCAAGGAGGAGTTAGGAAATTGTTTTTGGATCACAAAAGCTTACGAAAGTAACTACAAGGGCTAAAAGTGTAAAAGTGCAAAAGAATAACTTTTGTATGGGTGATTAATGATTACGAAAAAAACTTCAGGGTCTTAAAATGACGAGTTAGCAAAGTTAAGTTCCGTAGGGATCAAAAGAGCTTACGTAAGTAACTTGAGGGACTAAAAATGCCAAAATTAGAAAGTTATTTTTAGAAGAATAAATGCAATAGTTTCATACGTAACCTCGTAACTTTCGTAAATTAATCAAAAAGGTTTCGTAAATTCTCTGAGCTTTCGTAACAAAGAAAACACGATCCATATCGTTTTGTTGATTATTTGTGATAGAAAAACGTAAGAAATCGTGACCTGTTTGTTTTCTTTCTGATTAATTGCTGTTATTAATTGATAAAATAGGTTTCATATAGATCTAGAGTTTCGTAAATATGAAAAATAATTGAAACATGAAATTGATTGAGGTAAAATGTTGATATATGTCTTGTGATATGATTAGAATAGATTGATCACTGAAAATATCATTTGTGGACTAAGATCATGAGGTTTTGTAATGTTGATAGGTTTCGTAACTTTGAGAATTTGTTTTTTTAACATAAGATCAAGCTTAAACTATTAATAAGATGATAAATAAGCTAAAAAATAAGTCAAAAATATTCAGCTTATCATTTTTTAAGAGGATAATTATGTTTACGAAAGTAATTTTTCATGTTTTAGTTTTGTATGGGCTTATCAATTGGTTTCGTAAACAGTAACGGGCCAAATGGGTTGGTTTCGTAAATGATATTTTAGGCCTAATAAATGGGTTTCGTAAGGCAAAATGGGCTTTTTAACTTGGGTTTCGGAAAAGAATACTAATGGGCTAATTTTTTTACGAACACTCAAATGGACTTAATCGTTAAACAAAAATGGTATCTTACGTAAACAAATGATAATTTTTTATAAAATCATATCTTTATATTGATAAATGGATCAAATAGAGAAGATTGTGTCCGGCTTCGACCGTTTCTTGAACTTAACAGCATAAGGATTGAGTAATCTACTGACCATCCAGATATCGTATATAAGTATACGTTTTGTATAACAAAATTTTTCATTCAAGTGATCAATGATTCAAAATGAAGACAAAATACAAAGCGGATCTTCAACTGTCTGTAATCATAAGTTTCTCATGTTTCATCAAAAGGAAAAGTTTAAAGTTTTGAAAAGATTGTTTCAAAAACCGTTTAAAAAATGATTTATGACTATCTATTATACATAATTGGATAAATGGTCTAAGTGATGTCCGGTTTTGACCGTTTTCTGCATTGAACAGAATGAGGAGTGAGTGGCTTAGTGACCATCCAATTTATGTTTCATTAGATTGGTTGTATAATCATTGTTTTGAAACATCTTTAGAAAACTTGTGAGTTTGGAAACGTTATCTCAATTTCTATCAAAAAGTTGGTTCTTTGTGTCACAAAGTGGTACTCTTTTACTAAAAAGGTTTCAAAGAATATAAAATTATACTCTTGGATTTCTTAAACCATCAATGCTTGTCACAACTTATGTTTTTGCCAAGTTGATGTTGTCTAAATAAGAGTATATCTTTATTTCTTGAAAGAGTATCATTTCACAAATGCTTTTTGGTGAGGAAACTCTAAATAGAAAGAGAGATAAAATCCATACGCGAAAAATCAAATAAAAGTATGCTCGAAAAAGAAATGGCAGAGCATACAAAATAAGATTAAAAGAAAAAGACGAATAAAACGTATGGCATGTGCCCGAAAAAGCAAGAATTGACACATGAGAAAGAAAATGATCAGAATATGCTCAAAAAGAATTGCCAGAGCATATAAAAACAGATAGAGTGGAAAGAGACAAAGATGTTATAAATATGAAAATTACAAACTTTATCTCATTTCACTAATCACTTCATGTCATTATACAGTATTCCACATGGCTCAACAAGTAATTCCAGCTGCTCAGCTTGTCCTAAGATACCATACCATTGGGAGATGCAACAATTATGTGATGCTTCAGAGTATTCCATGCTCTCCTGAGTGCAAGATTGTTGGGCAGATATTACTTGATCATCCACTAAGCTATGCTTTAACCACTACAGCTGACGTCCCTCTCGTATATTTAAAATCAATTTGGCAGTACCGTTCATCTATAGTACCAACACCATGGTTCTATCTGTTTATGCTGGTATTAATCAAGAAATTACTTACATAGTGGATATGTTTCAAGCTATTCTTAAACTTCCAGTCGAGACACTAGACAATCCATTTGTTGCACCTGTCACTATTGTAATAATTGAATCTTTCATGAACAAGGTTGGCTATCAAGGTGTGGTTGATAAAGTTAGCGCCTTCTATACGAAGAATTTAGCTTAACCATGGCAAACAATGTTCAAGGTTGTCAATCGCTGCTTAAAACAAGAACATCTAGACACGATCAAACAAAGATCAACATTCTTTAATTGTTTTATGTTGTGATTAACCAAACAAATGTTGATTATGCTGCTCTTCTGTAGTGGGATTTTATGAACAATGTGTTTCAGAAGAAGGAAGCCATCCAGTATCCTCGATACATCAAGCTCATAATTGCTGATTTGATGAAGAAATTCCTAGACATTCCTCAAAGAGTTGATGAGGATTATCTTTCCATCTAGGATGTTTCTCTTGGTTGTGTGTTATTCTACTGGACATGTGCTTGTACGAGGGATGCTAATTCCAGATGTGTTTTTCTGTTCTACGAGATCCGTGTCAACGATGACTTTAAGGAGTACGAGACGGTGTTCATTGGAGTAGATGTTCCAATAGATCAACTGCAACCGGTTGTTTCTACCCAAGGAACGCATAGGTCTACACCTAGAGCCTATAGGATACTTATTGTTTCTATTGCTAGTCCTCAGGGGAAGAAGAGGAAGCAGACTGCTGGAGAATCAAGTTCACTACTATAAATCATAAATATAACCATTAGACAAAAGCATGGTGGTTGAAGGTGGAGAGGGATGAGAGATGTGATTGGTGGGGTTGCTTGAAATTGTTTGGGGAAAAATTGGATGAATTGTAAAGATGATGTGTTTGTTGTGTGTAGAAAAAGATGATGATGTCTATTGAGGATAGGTTAGAGCACCGAGAGTCATAAGAGAAAATCATAGTACTGTGATGATGATGATGGGACAAAAGGAAAGGTGATATGAAGAGTAAGATGTGTTGATATGGAGTAGTTTGGAGTCTAGGATGAGGAGTTCAGGACACCATTTCCACACACCATAGTTCCCTAGGGATAAAACTTACATTTAATAAAGAACATTACTCAGGTATTGCGGGATATTGTCTCCCTCAATTCACAACTGCAACTACATCTAAGACTCCGCACTCCAAATGACATATTTCCAGAATGTATAGCCATCTTCCAAGTGTGCTTAGCAGGATGTGCAGACGTCAAGGGTATACGATTCAGAACATGGAACGAAAGTGCGTCATAACTAAATATTTCTAGAAGACCCACAAGAAAGTTAATCGTGGTAGTTCTTCCTTTAAATTGTAAACCAAACTCGCTGAAAGAGCTACAAATTTTTTTTTTGGGACTTGATTGAAAAGATAACTTGAAAGCCATCTAAGATGCGTCATACGATTATTAAAGATCGGTGATGCTTTTTGTTCTAGAAATACCCTGATCTTGTTTCTCAAGTATTTGTTGCCAGCACCAAAGATCATCAAAGAACTTTCAAGAATTACGTACTAAGCATGTTATTCAAGTCACATTCCTATTACTACCACATTCAACTGAAATCTATACTTAAAAGCTGTTCTTCTACTACAATTGTATTTTTTATAGTGAAAGAGTGTTTCAGATTTCATAAGCTAATGTTTCCGTCTTGTAGGGTGATGTGATCGGGTTTCTAAAAATATAGTTTGATATAGTCTTGCACCTTCTTTTCTTTATGGCAGGGATGTTGTTTTTCACTCATAATAAATGTACATGATTGACCATCAAGAGGCTGATGCTCTCCAAATGGGGAGAAAAGTGTGAAAAGATATAAGGTATCCAAAAGATTAAAGTCTGCAAGGGGTTTTTCATCTAGCATTCAGCTAAAGATTCACTACTTATGTATCTTATGCACAAAAAACAACAACATACAGGATATGTGCTTATGGGTGAGGAAACAGTTATTGATTAAGATGAGGTAATTCCAGAAGATGAAACACCTGAGCTAATCACAAAACTTCAAAATGTTGATAAACATGTTCTAACTATCTTTGGTCGTGCAAGAATGGAGGCTACACTGAATGATATGTTAAGTAATCAGTTCAAGAATGATGAAGAGTATCGTGATAACAGGTAATTTGCCCAGGGTTAAGTATATAAAATATTATAATTTCGTATTTTGAAGTCTTTCGATCTTGTTAGTCTTCCTGATGAAAGCTGAGAAGTTGACTTCAGTTGATTATTTTGCATAAAACGGTTACAGTTTAACCGGGAGTTTGATGGAGTTTTGAGTTCGTAAGTGAATCACTTTTGTTTTTTTTTCTGTTTTTGAGTGGTTTTGAGGTTTTCAGTGCTTTCGGGAAGTTTTCCCGCGGTAGTGAAAAAATCATTCACACATCAATTATCGGGGCACGATAATTTCTTTGAAAATGGAGATTTAATGAATTTAGGAATATGTTAATGGGTTTATTTATTTAATAAATTCATGATGTTAAAATAACATTGGTTTAAAACGTAAATCGTGGGTGCGAGATTTGAAAGTTATCATAAAACGGTTGTTTTCGTGAAATTAAAATAAACTCGGTAGAGATTGTAACGTTCGAAGAAAATGGAATTTTGGTCAAATAGAAGTTGTCAACTTCTATTTTGTGGGTCGGCAACGGCTCAAAATGGATTTTTGTAACAATTTAATGTGTTAGTTGTTGTGTGAATAACCTAGATTTATGGGAAAGTAATTTTAGACGCAATGAAAATATGAACTAAGTTCGGTTGACGTTTTAAATAGATGAAAGTTAAGCTTTTAAGTGATTCCGACACAAAAAGGAAAACCCGAGACCCTCCTTGAATTCTCATTTGGACGCCTAGGTGATAAGGGGACAAGAAGGCTATTATTTTACTAAAATGTCTTGCATAGTACCCTTATATTCTCTCACTCCCTCAACCATTTCATTCATTCTCTTATTTTCAAAATAACAAAAAATTTCTATCTCTCTTTTTCTCTCTATAACCGGACGAACCACAAAGAAGCAAGAAACAAAGATTTTAAAGATTTATCCAAGAACACGAGTTAAGAATAGATAGTGGGTTGATAGTTACTAGACGCGGGTTATATAAAAGGTATCCGAGTTCATTCTTTTCGCGTCAAAACCAAACCAAGGTCATCCAAACTTATAAGTTTTCTAAACTTTGTTTAAAGTTGTATTTTTATGACTATTATGGTGTTAAAACACTAGTTGTACAAGTTCATCGTCGTAAAAATCGAATCTTGGAACTGAAAAATGTAAATAAAGGAGTATTTGGTCGGCTGTTTCGTTTTAATGATTGAAGGTGTCTTGAGTGAATTGTATTTATGTGACACTTAGCCTAAGTGTTGAGTCATTTTACGTAATTACCACACAACCATAATATGAGATAACAGTTTTGGTAAATATAACAGTTTCGTTATGAGATAATGATTTTGGTAAAGATAACGGTTTTGGTAACATTTTCGTATGCGATAACGGTTTTGGTAAAAGATAACGGGTTCGTTATAAGAAAATGGTTTTGAGATAAAGTAAAGGTTTGATGATAAGAAAAATGGGTTTTTGTAACAGTATTGAGAATCTTGGTGTGCCTAAAGACGAACACTTGTACAATAAGACAACTTTGTATAAACATTAATTAAGTGTCGTAATTGACTAGGTCGTGGCCGGGTACTGCTATGCGCTTGGATTGAGATTATTTGTGATTAGAGATTAAGTTTTGTGTTGTTTGCATTTTGCTATTAAGGTAAGTTCTCGTAGCCCTATTTTTCTACTGTTTTTCCGTTGGGGGAAAATGATACTCAAATGTGTTTTGAACTGTTTTGAATTGAACTGTGCGAAATGTAGTTTTGTTTTTGGGACAAGATATATACTTATGACTGCTATGTGAATATTATGTGTTGTATGATTGTTTGGATCAGAGGGGTATGCCTATCCCAGTATTTGTGTAATTATTGGAGCGGATGGGTACGCCTACCCTAGTTTGTGTGTGGTCCTGCCCTAATTTAGTGCTCCAACTGGTAGGCCCTTTAGGTGCGTAAGTGACATATGGTGATTGATTAGCGGGGATGCTATGGTTTGATTGCATATATATTCACTGTCATATTGCACTATTGTCCTCTATTTGAAATATTGGCACAACTTTTGGGTTTAAGGTCAAACCTACGAGCTCACCAACATTATTGTTGACATTTTTGAGTATCATTTTCAGGTGAAGTGAAAGAGGAATAAGTTGGTGATTTATGATAGCAGACTTAGAAGTATCTCGAGTGGATTTTCATGTGAAGTCTTGCTTGTTTATTTTATTTGGTTTTAGTATTTGGAAGATTTTGGTTTAAGTATGGATTTGGACCCCTGTGAGGACTTTTGGATATTGTAAGAGTTTACGGATTTGATTGTGATTTGGGACATCACTCGAGGTTGTTCGAGGTTGATGGTCTTCGTAACACTTGAAGTTTATGCATTGTAGTTTTCTCTATATTGTATCTTGTGTTATGATTGATCATTATGTTGCTCTCCCGAGTTTCCGCTATTGTCGGGGTGTGACAGATTGGTACAAGAGCCAAGGTTATAGAGAATGCCGATTTTTATGAAATAAAAAAATAAAAAACGCAACTATAACCAAAAAGTGAAGTCTGTTTTTGGTAAAACCTCAAACATGGCGGAAGTCAATTAGCCCGAGCAGTTCATAGTATTTTCCTAAATTACGCATAGCCTGATCAACTATGCTTTATTCATAAGGGACTATGAAATGATGGGGTTAGTTTTCTAAAGTTATGTTAGAGGAGGGAAGGGATGTGTGAGTAATGTGACCACCTGAAAATGATAGGATGTAAAGTAATAAGAACACTTGCGAGTGTTGAGTTTGAGATCATATTGATTTTAGGATTGCCATGCTGCCTTAGTAGTAGTAGTGTGTGATGCCTTGAGAATGTAAGTAAAATCATCGCGGGTAGCGGTGTTGATTGATTGATGTTGGCAGTGCTTGCCTTAGTGTAGTGCGTATTGCCTTGAGAATTTTAGTGGAAAGTCGCAGGTAGCGACGTGATTTGAGGATATGCTTTTAGGGATTATGTGCCGTACGTGATGACCAGTTGTGCATGTTCGGTATCGAACCTGGTCAGTGTTTTACTTTCAATTTTTCGTATTCTTCCTGATATATTTAAATATATATAAGGATATTTATTTATTATATATATAACTTATATATAATTGATATATATATATATATATATATATATATATATATAATATATATTTATATTATAATATATACGGGGGGGTTTTTACGAACGTCTAATTTCTATCGCTATTGAATGATTGTATATGTAATATCATCATTGTGCAGATAATTTGGATAATAATTATTTTATACTATACCCTTTTATCGTGCTTATCATAGGATGTCTCACCCTAGTGTTTGTTGACCAAAAGATTTCACCCTGGGCTGATAGAGCTTTAGAGCTCACGAAAGTACCCGTTTCACATTAACGAATGACTCCCTATGAGGCTATTAGGCAAGCGTACATTTGGTCTCGGGTACGGACATTGAGTTCCGAACCTATTGAGGGGACCATATTAAGACTAAGGCAAATGGAGATCAACCCAAAATTGTTGCATTACCCACTTTACTCCCTGATTGTATACCACCCAATATGTCATGTATGAGGAGTCAAGAGGGTTCTGACACGTATGGTGCTGAGACTCCACGTCATCGGATTCCTCCCCAACACTTTTACTAGATCACCACTTACCCTACTACACCACTTTGGTCTCTATTATTTGTAAGTCATACGCGCATCTGGTTGTTTGCGTCTGTACCCACCGCGGATGCCACCAGGCCTCCCTGCCAGTGTGGCTGAGGTGGAAGCTTTGTCTGATTCAACATTCTTAAGAGGTTTAGGGTCCTTCTTAGAGAGTTCACCATCTTCGTCATCGCTTGAACTTCCTTCACGGAAGCGTTATTGGGGGTACGTCTGAGTTAGTAAAGTGATGATGATGATGGGAGGGGTTGATGAGGAGGTGGATCGTACTTGTCCATGCACAATGATGAGGGATGAGGACAAGGAGATAAAGGAGAGTTTAGATTCTAATAGTTGTGATGCGAGAGAACTAGAGGGACGAGGGTTACTACTGAAGAGGATGAGGGTCCTGCTGCAGAGGTTGAGGGTCTGCTAGTGGGGGACGAAGGTCTTGCTGAAGGGCTTGGGCCCCGATTGAGTGTTGAGGGTCATAGTTTAGGTAGGGTTGAGGCTTTGTACCTGGGGCCAGCAGCGGGGCAAAGCATAATTCAGTAAAATTCAAAAAAAAGGGCCCCGGTTACAAGGGGCTACAAAAAAGAACTTAATATATTATAAATATGCAAAGCCCCAGGTTGTTGTGGATAACCGTTGGTGATCCTATATATACGGTTACGAACGTCTAATTTCTAACGCTATAATGATTTGTATATGTAATCATAATGATGCTGATAATTTGGATAATAATATTTTATACTTATACCCTTTTATCGTGTTATCACATGATGTCTACCCTAGTGTTTGTTGACCCAAAGATTTCCACCCAGGCTGACGGAGCTCAGAGCTCCCGAGTGCCCGTACCATTACCGGATGATCCCTATGAGGCTATTAGGCAGGCTTATTTGGTTGGGACGGACACTGAGTCCGAACCTATTGAGGACCCTATTAAGACTAAGGCACCTGAGTCACCCCACACTGTAGCATCACCCACTTCACTCCCTGATAGTACACCACCCACATGTCATGATGAGGAGTCAGGGAGTTCTGACACGTCTGGTGCGAGATCCACGTCATCGGATTCCACCGCACCACTTTCACTAGATCACCCACTTACCCATACTACACCCACTTTGGTTCCTATTCTTCGTAAGACCGCGCGTATGGCTGTGCGTGTCCCACCGGCGATGTCACCAGGCCTCTCTGCCAGTGTGGCGGAGGTGGAAGCTATGTCTGACTCAGCATTCCATAAGAGGTTTAGGTCCTCTTATGAGAGTTCGCCATCTTCGTCACCGCTAGACCTTCCTTCATGGAAGCGTTATCAGGGTACGTCTGAGTTAGTAGAGGATGATAAGGAGGAGGAGGAGGAGGATGATGAGGAGGGGGATGATAAGGATGAGGACAAGGAGATGGAGGAGAGTTTGGATTCTAATAGTGTGAGCAAGAGAATAGAGGACGAGGGTCCTACTGCAGAGGATGAGGGTCCTGCTGCAGAGGATGAGGGTCCTGCTGTGGGGGACGAAGGTCTTGCTACGAGGGACAAGGGCCCTGGTATGAGAGTTGAGGGTCTTAGTTTAGGTAGGGATGAGGCTGTACCTGAGGGCCAGCAGCGGGCAGCCCTGGTTGTAGAGACAACCGTGGGTGAGCCATTAGGATTGGGATATAAGGCGTTGAGACTCCAGGAGGTAGCATTGGGAGAAGGCTGGATGCTTAGTGTATTTGAGGTAGTCAGAGTTCTAGATCTGTACCAGAGTTTGAGAGACCAGAGATAGTGTCGACACTTAGGCAGCCCACACTTACCACTTAGATGGACCCGGATGATGGTATAGTCTACATTAATGTTTCTGCTTACCCACCACCAACACCGCCTGCTCAGACACCACCATCACCTGAGTGGTCATCTGGTTCAGTTCCTATTTATCCAGCACCTTCTATTGTTCCTTCACCTATTTTATCACCTATGATATCACTGACTGTTCCATCGCTTGTAGCTTTACCCGCTACGGCTGAGACTGAGGGATTTTTGACCGAGTTGGGAGCTCGAGTTGAGATGCAGGGGGGATTGATTCATGATCATACGGTACGATTAGAGGAGCTATCGCATGCTTTGTTTGAGAGGTATGATAGGGACATAAGAGAGTTATTTACTAGGTCATGGACAATTAGGGATGATATCTTCTCCCAGAGATATCGATTTAGGAGTCTAGAACATGAGTAAGAGAGGGTTGTAGTGCCTTTTGGAGCGATTTGGAGACTAGTACTAGCCTTGGAGTCATGGGCAGGTCAGACAGATACACAGAGAGCAGCTTTGTAGCATGCCATTAGTGATACGCAAGGAGAGAACCGGGAGTTGCGATTACAGCTCACAGAGGAGAGACGTGCGCGGTTGGAGTTGGTTGAGATTGTTGATAATATGAGGAGAGAGCAGGAGCCCAGAAGAGATGTGTAGGATATATGAGGTTTGGATTAGTAGTTTATGTATATCACTAAATAAGGTAGCAGCGGTTAGTGTCGGTATTATGATTAGAAAAGTTTCTTTTCGTATTGGTAGTTATGACAAATCCTTACTAGTCGTTAGGTGATTTGTACTGAAATCGTCTTTATGATAGTGAAGGAAATTTTGTTTAATAGTTATGGATAGTAGTGTTTTGTGTTATTTTGTGTTAGCTTGAGAGCACAGTTTTCCCGTGTGTGGTTGCATTACGATTGGTCGCTCGTGATAGGGTGGATACCCATTTCCTTATTAGGATTTGCGCGCAATGTAGTTGGTATTTTCGGTAAGCTTGAAATGTATTCGAGCTGATCGATCATACCATTTCGTTAGAAGAGTTAATAGGAAGGTGAGAGACCATGAATGGTCACGGGGAATATTGGAAAGAGTTGCAGTGATCAAATTGGAAACTTGACCATAGTTTTATTGTGTCAGCTTTTGAGGAGGTATTTTGCCTAAGTAAAGTAAGATTTAAGCCACTCGTTGAGTAGGATTGATTTGGAAAAGTATAAGGCAAATAATGACGAGGTTTAGAATATGAAATGGTCTTCCTAAAAAGGTAGAGTCGGGAGTGTTTGACCAAGTAAGGTTTACTTGGTATTTTGAGTGAGTGAGTGTGGTAAAAGAACCATAGGCGTTCTTGAGAAAGTAGAGTGTGAGTCGTGTTATGTAGGACATATACCATGTAGGGTTAGTCCTTTTGTTGAATAACCTAAAAGTTTGGCAATGTTAATTTTTGATAGAATAGTCGTCACGACGACGACTGGATCGTATCCTGACACCCGACTAAGAGAATGTGACCTAAGTTCGAAGAGATTATGGAACTAAGGGATAGTAGGAGAGACTATTGTAATTTTGTGAACAAATATGGATTGACTATGAAAAATTATAAGATTTGGAATGTGGAAAAACTTATTCTTTAGAGGAATCGTAAGAAACCTTGCTTGAAAAGACTAAACCTTAGTGATTTGATGTGATTCGTCGAGGAATGAAATTTCCTGTTGATATTGTGATTCGATGATTTAAGTTGAATTTCGAGGCAAAATTCCTTTAAGGGGGTTAGACTGTGATAACCGATAATTTGCCCAGGTTAAGTATTATAAAATATTATAATTTCTTATTTTGAAGTCTTTCGATCTTGTCAGTCTTCCTGATGAAAGCCGAGAAGTTGACTTCAGTTGACTATTTTGCATAAAACGGTTACAGTTTAACTGGGATTTTAATGGAGTTTTGAGTTCGTAAATGAATCACTTTTGATTTTTTTTCTGTTTTAGAGTGGTTTTAAGGTTTTCAGTGCTTTCTGGGAAGTTTTCCCGCGTCTAGCTAAAAATCGTCACACAGCGCGTACCGGCACAACAATTTATTTGAGAATGGAGATTTAATGAATTTGGGAATATGTTAGTGGGTTTATTTATTTAATAAATTCATGATGTTAAAATAACGTTGGTTTAAAACGTAAATCGTGGGTGCGAGATTTGAAAGTTATCAGAAAAACGGTTGTTTTCGTGAAATTCGGTGAAAGACAGTAACGTTCGTAAGAAAATGGAATTTTGGTCAAATAGAAGTTGTCAACTTCTATTTTGTGGTTTGAGGTGTTTTTAAAATGGATGAGCAAGGTTAGGTTGAGTTTTGTCAAAAATTCATGTTTTCAGTCCGGAGTCGGTCGTCAACGGCTCAAAATAGATTTTTGTAGCAATTTAATGTGTTAGGTGTCGTGTGAATAACCTAGATTTATGGAAAAAGTGATTTTAGACGCAATGAAAATATTAACTAAGTTCGGTTAACGTTTTAAATAGATGAAACTTGAGCTTTTAAGTGATCCCGACACAAAAAGGAAAAACCCGAGGCCCTCCTTGGATTCTCATTTGGGCGCCTAAAATGTCTTGCATAGTACCCTTATATTTTTCCACTCCCACAACTGTTTCATTCATTCTATCATTTTCAAAATAACAAAAAATTTCTATCTCTCTTTTTCTCTCTATAACCGGACGAACCACAAAGAAGCAAGAAACAAAGATTTTAAAGATTTATCTAAGAACACGGGTTAAGAATAGATAGTGGGTTGATAGTTAGTGGACGCGGGTTACATAAAAGGTATTCGAGTTTCTTCTGTTCGCGTCAAAACCGAACCAAGGTCATCCAAACTTGTAAGTTTTCTAAACTTTGTTTAAAGTTGTACTTTTATGACTATTAGGTGTTAAAACACTAGTTGTACAAGTTGATCGTTGTAAAAATAGAATCTTGGAACCGAAAAATGTAAATAAAGGGGTGTTTGTTTGCGTCGGCTTATTAAGGAAAAAGAGAAAGGATTTTAAGTTTGAATATTTTGGTTGTTGTGGTAATTTTCCTTTGTTAAAATGCTTATTTTGGGGCTTGTATCGAGTGTTGCTTATTAAAAAGCTACGATACAGCTTATTTGGTTTTGGGTTATGTTTGGTTTCGGTTTGGGCTCGGCCCAACCAAGGGTTCGTTTGGGTTGTTTCGGTCCGACACAATAAGTGGGCTCGACCTACTTGGTTTTAGCTTTTGGCTTATTGGACTCGGCTTATTTTGAGCTTTTGGTTTTCGGCTTATATGATAAGCTTATGGCTTATTTGGTTTTCGGCTTATATAATTAGCATATGGCTTATTTGGTTTTCGACTTATTTATATATTATGAGCTTATAGCTTATTGTTTCGGCTTAATGAGCCACGGGTATATGTGATTTCGGCTTATATTTGTTTCGGCTTAATGGGCTTAAGGCCCATTGGGTTTTGGTTTATATTTTGGACTTATGTAAAGAGGTATGGACTAAGTTTTGCTATCGGGCTAAGTACTTAAGACCTTAATGGGCCATAAGGCCCAATAACAAGTAAATGGATTAGGGGCCTTGTAAATGGACTAATGGATTTGGTTTGGACTAAGGAGGATTTGTTGGACTTGCCAAATGTAATTAGATTATTTTGTTATGGTTGGATAAAACGTGTTGAAAGTATTGATTTTGTGTTTTATCGGAAAATGTTGGGTTCGTGAAAAGTGTTTGGGATTATGGTTTAAAACCTTGTAAAAAGTCACATAGACGTACGGGTCATGCCGAATTTTCGAAAGAAGTTTATACTTAGAAACTTTGCTTAAAAAGGTAAATTTTCCAGGTTTTAATAATAAAGAATTATTTTACTTTAAAATTTAATGCAAGACGAAAGATATATTTTCCTCGAAACTTTTCTTAAATATTTAATATTTATAATCGTTGTGTCGATTTGATTTGAAGGAATAAATGATATTTTTTATGGAAGATTAAGTGTCGAGGTAAAAACTATTGGACATGGACATATTAAAATAACGAGACGTTGTAATTACCCCGTTAGCCCGATAATAAGACAAAAATAATAATAAAATATTGTTATTTTATTTAAATTATTAAATACTTATATATATATCGTACCGATTACGAAAATATGGATTTAATTATTTTCGGCTCTCGAGTTTTGCTCATTCTTTTTCGTCAGATTTCCGCGGAGTATTTGGTAGGCTGTTTCGTTTTAACGATTGAAGGTGTCTTGAGTGAATTGTATTTATGTCACACTTAGCCCAAGTGTTGAGTCATTTGCGTAATTACCACACAACCATAATATGAGATAACAGTTTTGGTAAATGTTGATAGAAATAATGCTAAAAAAGTTATTAATATTTTTCGACCTCTCTACGTTTTGATAATCTCAAAATGTAAAAATGATTAATGAAAATTTATTTGTAAACAAGTAATTAGTAGTAAATTTTTATTTTGAAAATTTAATCACTTAAAAGTATGAATAAACATATGCTTAATGCATTTCATGATCAAATGAATTTTTTATTTAACCTCACATTTTTTATAAAAATGTCACAAACATTTTTATATCTTTTAGAAAACATTTTTAGATTTAAAAGAAATGTTTTATTCAAATAAATATTTTGAATTTAAATTTTCTACCTAAAAACGGCTAGAAATGTTCCAGAAAACACCTCCTCTAGAAAAGACAAAAAAGAGAGCCTCTGAGGCTGGGCGGCCCCCTTAATTATAAGGGCGGTCCCCTTAATAATTAAGGGGACCGACACCCTATTTAAGGGGACCGCCCAGACAAAATGTCAGACTAGTTTGCCTATAAATACTGGACTATTCCCCATTGATTTTCTCACCTTTTGCACACACTTTCTTTTTGTTCTAAATCAGTTTATACTCTCCTACAATCCTTTGATCATTTAATCATAAAGCTTTGTTTTCGAGTGATCCAAGCGTAATTCCTCAAGTGTAAGAGAAGAATACTTCTTATCATCAAGTCAAGAAGTGTTATAGTTTAGTTGGTATTGTTGTAAAGTTGTGTTAGATCTTGTAAATCATTTGTGTATATTATGAAGGTGTGTATTGTAGTTGTGTATAATAGTTAGATTGTGGTAATCATTGTAAGTATAGTTAGATCGGGGTGATCTTTGTAAATAGTGTTAGATCGGTGTGATCGTAGTAGTGACTAGGCATTGTGAAGTTGTAAAGTGTAGTGAAGTAGTGAAGCGTAGAGAAGTCGTGAAGTGAATCAAAGTTGTGAGTTGTTGTAAAGTGGTGTGATTAGCATACAAGAGTTGTGATAGATTGGTTCTAGCTAGGATTAGAACTCGACATTTTGCTTAGTGTCAGAAATTGGTGTAAGCAAAGTTGTGTACGGTTTTCTCCGCCTAAAGGGAGTTTGTTGACATAGTGAAGATAACTCTCGAGTTTGGTGCTCGGGGAGTGGAGTAGGGCGAAGAGGTGCTTCGTTACCGAACCACTATAAATCCTTGTGTTGTGGTTTGATCTTTCTAACTCTTATCTCTTGTCTTTCATATTTACTTGTCATTTACTTACATACTTGTATTGTTCATATTGTGCACATATTGAGATCACACAAAGTCGAATCTAAATTTTTATAAACAAGCATAACATTAATTTAAAAAGCGGTAAACTATTCAACCCCCCTTCTAGTTTTCCACAATTGGTATCAGGAGCCACGTCAAACAAGATTTTTAAAATAAACTGTATTTTAAAACTTGAATCGATCTATGGAATCGGAAAAATATTTAGAAGGGCAATCTATGCAAAGACCACCACTATTTGAAAGTGATGGATTTATTTATTGGAAAAATAGATTCGAAACTTATGTGAAATCAAAAGATCTAGATCTTTGGCATGTTATTACCTATGGTGATTTTCCTCCTATTCAATATAATCCCGAAACTAAAAAGGATGAAACTGTATCTTTTGATAAACAAAACGATGATCTTAAAAAGAAACTTGCTAAAAATAATGAAGCTAAAATGGTGATTTATAATGCTTTACCACGTAAAGAATACGAAAGAATTTTCATGTGTAAAACCGCAAAAGAAATTTGGGATACTTTATTAATCACTCACCAAGGTAATAGTCAAGTCAAAGATAATAAAATAGATCTTCTTGTTCAACAATATGAACAATTTACGATTCCGAAAGAGGAATCGATAGATAATGCTTTTGCTAGATTTAACACTATTATTACTAGTCTAAAAGCACTTGAAGGTTTTTCTAGCAAGAATTATGTTTGGAAATTTCTTAGGGCACTTCATCCTAAATGGCGAGCAAAAGTTACGGCTATTGAAGAATCAAAGGATTTAACATCTCTATCGCTTGATGAACTTATTGGAAACATGAAAGTTTATGAAGTAATAATTAAGAATGATTCTGAAATGGTCAAAGGCAAAAGAGAACTAAATAGATCTCTTGCCTTGAAAGCCAAAAAGGAATCAAGTGATGAAAATAGTTCGACTTCCGATAGTGAAGACGAAGAATATGCTATGGCCGTAAGAGACATCAAGAAATTTTTCAAAAGACGAGGAAGATTCGTAAGACAACCATATGATGAAAGAAAGGTATCTCAAAGAAATAAATACGACAAAAATGGCAAAGGCGAAAGAAAATGTTTTAAATGTGGACATTCAAATTACATCATCGGAGAGTGTCCAAAGCTATCAAGAAGCTACAATCAAAGAGACTTTGTTGGAGGATCATGGAGTGATAGCGACAAAGATGAAGAAGAAAAGACTAAAGACGAAAAATGTCTCATGGCTAAAGCTTCTAATGAGGTACTTTCCGAAACCAAATTCTTTAGTGATGGCCAATCATCGTTAGATGAAAAAGACTTAGATAATGAATATAATCGACTATGAAAAATAGGTCTAAAAGTCATTGCTAAAAATAAATCACTAAAACAAATTAAAAATAAATTAGAAAACAAATTACTAGAACTAAAAAATAAACTATCAAAAATAGAAAAAGGTAAAGAGGTCAATGAAGAATCTGAGACATGTCAAGACCTTAGATTTGAAAATGAAAAACTTAAGGAAGAAATTTCTAAGCTTAATCAATTTAATAATATTAGTAAATCGTTTAAGAAAATATTAAATCTTCAAAAACCTTCCGGTGATAAATCAGGCCTAGGATTTAATTTTATCAAAGGATCAATTAGTGAGTCTAAACAAGTATGCTATATGACAGTGAATATATGCAGATCAATTACGAACCCATGACTTAGCATCCTCGCTAATCATGTACCAAGACATAGTCCCTCCTCCACCCCCTAGTCTATACCGTTAAACGACGTACACAAACGCTCTTAGGTCGCAACCCCGATGAACATACCAGCACAAACCTAAAGCCAGACCAGCCTGAGCATATTAGGGTGAAGAACCACACAGAAAGATCACACACAACATAGCATACCAACACATATCATTCACATAGCAGTCATAAGCACATTAATTATACCCCAAAAACAAACCATGTTTTCGCACATTCAGAAAACCTTCAAACACATTTGAGTATCATTTCCCCCCAATGAAAAAGATTTTAAAGAAGTGGGGCTACGAGAACTCACCTCAAGCAACTGTCTTTAATAGCAAACTCAAATCACAAGCAAATACAACGACGTCCGCACACGATCTAGTCCAGTTAATGTCCCATTTTAATCATTTATTTCCAAAACCATTTTCAGGTATGATGCATAGAGATTAGATGCTTGTCGTACGGTTATCTTAAAAGTTTGTAGTGTAATGGTTGACGATTTAACTTCAAATGATACTATATCTCAATTCATATCTTAGTATAATTATTTAAGAAGAATAGTTAAGTAATATAAGATAATAAATATTTATAAGTATACTTCGATAAATCCATTCGGTACACTTAGTTACCATAAATATACCTTTTATACTTATGCAATAACGTTATTCATACTAAGCATTTTAGAAAAGCTTCGAGAAAAATCACATTTTTTGTTTTTTAGTCGACATATTAAAATAATAAAATAATAAAATAATAATATTTTATTATTAAAAATAAAAATCACGTTTTAAGTAAAAATTCTAAGCATAGACTTTTTACGAAATTTCGGCATGACCCGTACGTTTATATGACGTTTCCCAAGGTTTTTTTAAACCTTATTTTCAAATAATTTCCAACATTTTGACACTCTTCCACTCAAATTCCCCAAACACAATTTCAACGACGTTACCAAATACTTTTTCAAAAACGACTTTAATATACTAACTTCACAAGTATTTTTCGCTTCTCAAAAGTTCGTCAAAACTTCCAAAACAACTAGTTAACTCTTATTGGGCCTAAATCGTCCTCAGATACTGATGTGTATGTAACCGTAGAGTGCTCAGAATCTGACATGATAGTATCTGAAATCAAAAAAAATTAGCTTATATAAGTATATTAATATAAGACTATCATCCTTATATACGTAATATATTATAAACACGTATATCAATTATGCATGTATATAGCCTAACCGACTAATGCAATAATTTGTATATGAATACCCCGTAAAAACCCTTTTGTATGTATGCAATGTTTGAAAATGGTTATAGTCCAGCAAAAACATTTTGACCTGGTTCTCTATAACCTTGGCTCTTGATACCAATCTGTAACACCCCCAAAATGGGTCGCAGCGGAATAAGGATCCGGGGCATGTTACTTCAAGATCAACAGCACAAGATATATATAAGAACGACACAAAAGTCGTTTAAACTGATACATTGGATTTAAATAAAAGATATATTACAAAAGCTTATAGCTTTACTTGTTCTTTGTTTCATATTACAAAAGACAACATATATTTCCCAAAACATGATACACATAAGTCTTTAACTGTACAATCCAAAACATATCCAATGCATCCTTGGCATCTCGTGCCTAATGACCTCCTGAAAACATTGCTTAAAACGTCAACAAAATTGTTGGTGAATTCATAGGTTTATGTATTTAAATTATGCAGGACCGCAAGACTTTCACGTGATGTTTACAACATATGCCAACAATCACAAAACCAGATTATTGTTGCACTAAGCTCATGACACCGAAGCTCAACCTATATTTGCTATTTTAGCAGTTATTTGCCCGTACAGATGTTGTAACCCGCAACATCCAAGTCCGACATGGTCAACGTTCGTTCCTAGTGATAGCTAATCACCCAAACGGGGAGGTTAATCCTAATAGATCTATTTATATCATTCGCGCTCACATAATGTAATTCACAACTACATCTATGCAATTAACAGTTCATGAATAATGGGCTCAGGAGGGTTATCGCAACTTAGGCAAACACATAATCAATATATTACTTTCAACACTTGCGTCCAATTTATAAAACAAGCATGTTTTCCACCCCAAATAATTTCAAATCAGTAAAACTGTAAAAGTGGGGCTATGAACTCACCTTGAGTACAGATAGCTTAAATAATCACAGATAAAACGTCACGCAAGACGATAAATGCAACCTATTTAAAATAAGGCCGTATAAGTACTGAGTACTTAATTTAATAACATTGAATATAATCTTATAGTTGTTACATCGTACTATCGTTCGGGCTATCATAATTAAAGAGGTCATGACATGACGTACGAGGAGTTTAGGACACTTTAAATCGTAAATCCAACAACTCATCGATACGCCATCCGAAGAGGCCTCATTATGAAACTCCTAGTAATATAGCACTTTGTATAACCACTCAATAATTATATAGCATAATCACGACTAAACGTTTTAGTAAATAATATTTATAAAGTGATAACGTCTTATAAATATTCACTTTCGTTAAAAATGACCTTAATTTGGTCCGTTTTAAGCCCGTTGCTACGCGTTCTACGTCACGTCTTCGTAGTAAGACGAGCGATCAAAATATTACATTTTCAAGTTTTTAAGATTCTGCGATGAATAGTAAAATTACTGTTCACAACAGCTCATTTGTCGTTTTAGGCTTTAATTAGCGTAAACTTGTAATCGTAATAACTTATTCGTTTTAATCCCGATTTTAGTGATTCTTTCGAGTACGTTTTTGTTATTAAAAGAGGTATTATATTTTATAAAGATAAATTCACTGATGAATAGTGATTTTTACTGTTCATAGTTTATAAAATTACTTTTATAAACTTTAATTATCGAAAATGTCGTAATTTACTCGTTATAGTTCCGTTTTGAACGATTCTTGCGTGTACGATCTCGTAATCAAAAGTTATATCATATTTTAGATGTTTTAAACTCAAAGTTGCTGTAATGAATAGTAACTTTTTATAAAAATAGTTTTATAAAAGTATTTATAGTCGTAAACTTGTTTTTAACGTATCTTTTTCGTTATAGATCGGTTTTTCGAGTTTCTTATCATTATGGAATCGTCATGAGGCGTATTATAACTCTAAAATATCAAAAGCTACTGCCTAAGATTCGAATTAAAACAGCCCCTAAGTATTTAAGTGTATAACTTTATAAAAACTTGTTTTTATGTATTATTTACTTAGTAGTTTACTATATAAACTCTTAAAAATACATTTGACACTTGTGGTACTTATAATAAGGTTCAATATCATCCCTAGTCCTTGTAAATTCATTGTAACAAGTTTAACCCTTTTACTTTCATTATTTTCATATGTGAAGTTTAAGAAACATTATAAAACCCTAATTTAACCTAAACATGTTTATACTTAATCCATAAGTTAACATACTTTTATATTTTTACTTTTCCATGAATATATAGGATCATATGCATAAAGAATAAGTGTATAAATTGATAAACTCAAATAAAAACTCATTTTACATATTCAAAAGTCATTAGTGGTGATTATGGCTATATTTAACATGTAATACATAAAATCATAAGAAATAAAAGTATAAAGGATTTAAGAAAACCTTAGTAATGATGTAAGAGATGTGAAATAAGTTCTAAACCCGTGTTTAGATTCAAAAACAAAGCTTCCAAGCTTATAACCCTAGATTAGGTTTCCAAAACCCTAATCTTTCCTTTTTCTTCTTATTACTTGCAAATGATGAATCAATGCTTGCAAACACCTTAGAATACCTTAAGTATGTTGTGTATATGCTTGTATAAACTTAGAAAATCAAAGTGTGGATTTGTTTTTATGGCTTATTTGTGCCGTGAGTTTTGAGGTGTAAAAGAGAGAAGAAAAATGAAGTTTTTATGTTAAGTGAAGAGTATGCAACTTTACTCATGCATGCATGCCTATTTATAGTATAAATATCTTGCTAACTTAACCATGGTTACTTTCTAACCCTAGGTTAAGTTAACATGACAAGTTGGTAAAAGGTGTAAGAGTTTTGTTTCCTTATGCCTTTATAATATCTAGATATTATACAAAGTGATGACTCTTGGTCCAATCCATCTAATTTCGGCATATATATGTATATAAGATGTAATTTTTGATTATTTTGAGTATTGGGTATAATCGTGGGTATTTGTTTAGGCGTAGTTAGGTTTTAGAACTTCCGGGTATGCCTAAACGTATTTTATTATGAAACGTAAGCATTTTACGTAGCCGATAAAAATAAGATGAACAAAGTTATTAATTATCCTCATAATAATCATATAACACTTGCTTGATGCAAACATTTAATCGTTTAATGCCCGTTTACATTGTATGATCATTTTCAGTTTACGCGATTTAACTTAACGTTTACGGTTTAAGAGCAAACGCGTAAAACTCTAAAAATAAATTATGAATTTCATAATGTCATACAATGACCTAAAATACGAGGTGTTATAGCTTTGGCATAAGCTTAAGGGGTATGTGTTGAGCTCGGTCTGGGTGTCAGTCGTGATCCCTTTAGTAAGAAGTTAATCTGGTCTTCGAGCTCAAGAAGTCTTCGGTCAGGTGTTTTTGAGGTGCTCTGAGGGGTAGAAATAGCCTTGACCGGTTTGACGAATTCTTTTGTGTCATTCCAGCCCTCATGGTCATAGAGGGCGAGGTTCTCAATGATTTCGCAAGATTCGTCGGCATTCTTATCACGGAGTTTGCCGTCGGCGGCGTGGTCAATCTCGCACTTAAGATGAAAGGAGACATGATCATAAAAATTTAGATCTGAAGCCAGCGATCGATGACATGATGAGGGACATTTTGGAGTAAGTCCTGGGTCTAAATTTTCCACCTTATCCCATGCTATACCTCTATGCATCTCAACCCAAACATCCTTATTTCCAAACAATCTTTTTGCTTAAGCCTTTAAATTTGCTACTTCTTGTTCAGAAATAATGTTTGGTGGGTTGTCCCATTCTTTTTGGCCTTGAACGAAATTTTCTATGGCTTCCCATGCTTTTTCACCACTTAATTCCCTAAGGTCCCCATCTGCTACAAAGTCAAGGTCCATTCGGGTATAGTCATCGACATGATCATAAAATAATTGAGTAAGGGACCATAAATCGAGACCATGATGAGGGACTCTTTTGATTTAGTTTTTGAAACAAGTCCACGCATCGTAGATAGGTTTATCTTGATGTTGTTGGAAAACCAAGGTATATCTTAGGAATGTGAAGGTTGTGTTTCGTGAGGGCTTTTAAAAGGGTGTGGTTGGTGGTCTTTCATACATCATGACGGTGAACAAAAGAGTGATTTACAAAACAAAGGGCACAAAGAAAAGATAGACTACGAGAAAGCTAATATGCGGAATTAAAATCTCACTTGAAAGGATTCAAGCGAGTAGAACTAAGTTAAACTAAGATCAGAACCTAACTATTCCCCAGGAGGCAACGCCAAAAACATGATGTGCGGTCGTCGTAGGACTTCTACACGAGAAGTTTTACAACTCCCTAGGCAGTGCACCAAATGGTTGTAGTGTAGTATTGGCAAGACTCGGGGTTGTTTATCTTTCACTCGAGGAATAGGTTGGGAAGGCTTGATCACGGTCTAACAAAATTCTAAGGGTTGAGAGATGATTACTTTTGGTATTTTTATATTTTATGGAAAACAGGTAAATCATATAATTGGAGAGAGGTTTGGTTTTAGCTGTTTAAACTAAATATTAACTAAGCTACTAGTGATAACAATAAGATAAAAGACTGTGTTTATTTAATCTTGTATTACTCCCTAGATTGATTCTCCTAGTGTTGTTGCCTTGTCACACTTGTGATGATCTGTGTAACTATTTCCTAAAGCATGAACGAATTACACGAACCCGAACTAGCCTAAAAAATATACATTCGGTGACAAAAACAACTGTCGTTTTTGACATGTGGGCCCGTGCTAACAGTAAACGGGCTCCCTTATGGGCCAGCCCATTTTTTTTTTTTTTTTAAATTTGTATCACAAGTAGGAAATGGAAAAAAAAAAATATTACAAAAGTTTTGATTTATTCAGATAAAAAAATAACCGCTGGAAAAAACATCTTCGATTCTAATAACTTTTTAAAATAATCGATAGGGTCACAAACTAAAACCCATATATTAAAAAAAATCCATATAACACAAAAAAAACAAACACTTTAAACATGAACCCAACCACGTAAGCCATATAAAAAAAAATTATTACTAATACACACATTTTTTTTTAAATTTGATGCACAAAGTTGGAATGGAAAAAAAAATTTACAAAAGGTTTTGATTTATTACAGATAAAAAAAAATTTTTTTACCCGCTGAAACATCTCGATACCTAATAACTTTAAAATAATCGATAATGGTCACAAACGTACAACCCATTATAATAAAAAAAATCAATATAACAAAAAAAACAACACTTTAACATGAAGCCCATAACCATAAGCCATAATAAAAAAAAATTATTACTAACTACCCACATTGTCGACAAACAAGCCTAAATTCGCATAAAATGTGCCCAAAAACTGGCCAAAATTAAAAAAAAAAATACAAAACGGTCCTCACTTTTAACTAATTATTAACGATTTTTCTTAACAAAAAAAATCCGTAAAAATTAACAAAAAAAAACACGTCAAGTTTTTTATTGTTCACAAAACCTTTTTTACAATTCATCGGCCAAAAAAAAAAGAATCGTACCGTCCCAAAAAAAGAAAAATATTCGAGAAAAAAATTAACCCGTCCCAAATCGCAAAAAAAAATTTTCCCGAATCGTACAAACAAGCAAATATCCGGGAAAAAATTAGCCAAAAAAAATAAAACAAAAAAATACCTTAAAATCTGGCCCAAAAGTAAAAAAAAAAATAGAAAACGGACCCTCACCTTTTAACTATTTACGATTTTCTTACACAAAAATTCCCGTAAAAAAATTTACAAAATCGTCCCAAAAAAAGAAAATATTCGGGAAAAAATTAGTCCGTCCCAACGCAATTTTTTTTTCGCCGAATCATACAAAAAAAGAAAATATTAAAAATTAGCCCCGCCATAACGCATCGCCCAAAAAAACCCCCCGAAACGTAAAAAAAAATTATTCGGAAAAAAATTAGCTCCGCCGCAACGCGCGGGTTCGTTTGCTTGTTAGTCACACTCACATTAACCCAATTTTCACTCACACAAAAATCGCAGACACGTAACCTCTTTCACTTCTTACACTCACGATACTCTCATCCACCATATCAAAACAACCATATACCTTTCATTAACATATTCACCTTCTTGTTAAATCCAAAAAACAAACACCTTTCTTTAAATTGTTTATCTAACGAAACACATACAAAATCCTTCTTGATATCTCGAACCATAGTCACAGGGATCGCCAAACCCTTGGCGATTTTCGATCTGGATCGCGCGTTCCCAATCGCGGTTCGGTAGCGATCTGGATCGCCGTGGACCGCGAACCGAATCGTTCCCATCGTCGTTCCCATTATCGTTCCCAATCACACCGAATCGGCGATCCAAAAATTATCAAATCGACGATCCAACAATTAGCAAATCGGTGATTTATGGCCTCGAAAACGCGTTTGATGGCTATGTAATACAATTGTGTGTAGATGGGAGGTTTGAAGGTTTATTGTGTCTAAGATCTCTTTCACTTTTCAGTGTGTTTCTTGTTTAGTTTTAGTTCGAAACTTGTTTGTCAAAACTTTTTACTATTGTCTCGTTTTTGGTTTCAAGATTTTAAATGAAGGATACGGGCAAGGATTCGTGATGTTTCGTTTTTCAGTTTATTGTTTACCAAAATGAAGAAAGGGTTTGAGCCTTTTTGTTCTTGTTCATTCTTTAAAAGCTTTTGAATATTTAAAAGAAAAAGCGATGCTTCAAAAAAATAGATCTATGAAGAGTTTTTTCATTTGTGTTTTAGATCTTTAAGATCTACGAATTTATTGTAAAACACAAAAAATAAAACTAAGATCTCTTTACTTTTTCAGTGTGTTTCTTGTTTATTTTATTTCGAAACTTGTTTGTGGTTGATCTTGTTTATTTTATTTCAAAACTTGTTTGTGGTAGATGTGAGATGAGTTTGTTGTTTGAGATTTAATGAGTCATAGTGAGAGTGTAGGTTTGTAGTTTGCAGATTTATAGATGTCGGACTTTTTGGTGTTGTAACTCTAGAATGGATTGTATTCTTTTTGTTGTAATTAAGGATTGTAACTCAAGGACTAATTATGGATTTGGAAATCTGATTCGGCTGTAACTTATGGATGTTGAAATGGATAGAGTTAATTTCTACAACACACTCATTATGAGCACCTACACATTAAATTAAAAGACTGAATCTATAGATATAATTGATATAAAGGGTGGAGAGTAATTATAAATATTTACTCATTTTACGCTTTTAACTCTTGAAAGGAAAAAAAAATCACGTATACCATTTCAAATTTAAGAAAATATTATTTTATTACCAATCTAGTATACCAAACTTTCAATTTACTTATTTATATGAAATAAGGATTTTCATTTGCGCATTTCCGCGCAATACCTGTGTACAGTAAAAAGATAGAGCATGTGTTCCAAACGATTTTTGCTAATTTATTCCTGTATGAATTTTCTAAAACTTGAAAGCTTATTACTGCAGAATAAAACATATTAGAGACACAACAAAACATAAACAAACACAACCATAACACCATACATCAACGAGTGATTTTTTTTCTTTTGGGTTTGTTTTTAGGATTTTTTTACTTTTTATAAAACCATCAACTTCACCCGACCCGACCACACCTCACCCACATATGTTTTTACCCTTTCACACTTTTTCTAGACTAAATTGCAATAATCGTCATCAACAGCAGACACATCATCATCATCATCATCAAGCTCTTCTATCTCCTTCCCCTTACCTTTGTAGTCATAACTCTTTCTCTTCTTGTTTTTACGAGCCTCTTCCGTCTGTTCCTAGATAAAATTCTGAGTAAATTGAAAGGGGTAAATGATGCCAGATTCGAGTAAAAGACGAACAAACTCCGTGCGAGACTCCATGTCATCAATATCAAGACCATTCTCTTTGCTAAACAACTTGTGATTATCATATTCCCTAACCGCACTGAAATGCGCATAATGCATAGGCGTCCATGCCTCGTTTTTCATCTCTAGGTACTCTAGGGTTTGCTTTAGTTTTTTGGGAACACGTCCATGAAAGCGTGACCTTATTCATTCATATTTATTTGGTCGGAAAAATAATCCTTTTGTACCCTCCTACCTTGCTTTTTTTACATATCTACACATCACATTAAAAAGTCCATGTTGACTTAACCCGTTAGCCTAACTGACCAAACTGGTACATCTTGATGTTAGTTTCTAAGGCTCCCAAATCGATCTTGTACCACAAACATAACCATTCCTGTTTTATCCGACCAGGACTTATCATTTGCATATATTTTTTTTATTTCGAACAACAATTTGATGAAAAACATAATTACAAAGTGGAGAGTAGAGTGTTAGAAGGATTGCAAAACTACTCAATCCATATAAGGGAACAATTCTTAGATCGGCTAGAAATCCAAGTGTGAGGGTGGTGTTTGATGTCGTTGAGGGTTAAGTCCTATTCGGACGCTTGGAAGCAAAGACCAGTTTATTTCTTGCATGCCAAAGGAACCAAATGGTTGTGTAAATCACTCCATTAAAACAACATATTCGGTTGCGATAGCAAAGGAGAACAATTCATCGATGGTTGAGAAGTTAGCATCAGAGAGATTCCATCATCTTAAGACACCCGACCAAACTTGTTTTGCAATGCAACAATGAATGAAAAGGCGTTCTTCCATCTTTAAATTATTATCACAAAGAGGGCAATCAACCGAGTGAAGGTCATTACCTCTTAGGTCAAGGTTGACTTTTGTCGGTAGTCTCTTATTTGACGATCCTCCAAGAAGCTATTTTGACTTTGATGTAACTAACTTGATCCATCTTTTATGATTTTGATCCAAAGCGATAATAGTATAAGTAATGTGAGTCCTTAAATCCTTTGACCAAAAAGCTTCTTATATCATCTATAACACACTCCCAAATGTCACACGAGGGTGAAAGAACCAAATTAGACAATATGTTTAAAATATCCATAATAAAGTAACTAATAATAAGGTATGGGCAAAATTAATACGTTATCAAAATACTTCACACAATGTTACATTAAATCGTGTAATGTCACGTATAACAAATAAAGTCTATATAATGTGATAGACAATAAATAAAATATACGTGAAAAGAATCCTCAAAGAAGTAAACTTATGGATGAAGAGAAGAAAGGAGCACATGAGGAGAATATTGTGAGTGAGCTATTACTCACACAATCTCATTTCCTATTTGCTATAAATTGGGTACTTACTAGAGGATACAACACACACTTCTCATCTTAATATCTCTTTGCCTCTCTCTTCATACTCTTCCTCATTTACTATTGAGTTAAGTACATTTTTGGTCTTTGTGGTTTGGTGCATTTTCTCACTTTTAGTCCAAAATTCAAAAAAGGTTTGGTTTTGGTCCAAAACACATAGTTTCGTTCCACTTTTGGTCCAAAAGACATAGTTTCGTTACACTTTTGGTCCAAAAAGACATAGTTTCGTTTCACTTTTGGTCCAAAAATTTTAGTGCAAATTCACGGGATTGGACTAAAAGTGGACCGGAACTATGTTTTTGGACCAAAAATGAACATTTTTTGAATTTTGGACCAAAAGTGAACTCGCACCAAACCATAAGGACCAAAAATGTACTTAACTCTTTACTATTATAAAACTGGTATAATGAGCATGAGAATAATATTCTAGTGAAGTTATTTAAAACCTTATTATATATAATATAGTAACGTGAGAACAAGGATTAAGATCCCCAAAAACCGTATCTTTTCTAAAAGATTACTCGGTTTCACATAGTGGCGTAAAACCGCATACATAATGTGAGTTACTAGTAGGGAATCGCTACCCAAATAACTATTTCATTTTAAATCACCTCTCGTGAAATACTACTAATCACCCATCCTAAATTCATCCACTTTTAAAAATGATGTTAGTCATATAGGGACATGGTCACAGTGCCTAACGCAACAAAGCCCGTAGTCTGGACGAGTGATTTTATGCTTCATCAATCCACAATCTATGCTTCCTCAGTATTGGATCTAATAGGCCTTGTCCATGCCAAATTAAAGTGAAGATTAAAGGGTAAAATATTGCTAGAATGGGCAAGGGAATTAAGGCTTAGAGTACTTTGCATTCCTTAGCCTATTAATAGTATCAGCAACCTGATCATAAACCATACAATTCGGGTGATTGTCTAATCGAAAAATGTGAGGGGAAGTTTCTTTAAGAATATGACCACCCAACCAATTATCCAACCAAAAATGTTTAGAGTAGTCACTGTTACCAATCTTTTTCTTGAAAATCAAGGGCAAGTTAATCCCATAATAGTTGAGAAGGTCCTCCCCTCCCTAAACTTAGCAGTTGGACACCATGGACCCGATTTGATTTAAATCAAGTATGCATTATGTAGGCCTCATTGAGGACCATGAATGGAGCCAGTAATTTTGCACCATAAGGCATGATCTTCAATCAAGAATCTCCACCACCATTTAGCTAACAAAGCCTTAGTTGCTTACTACTAAGCTACCAATAAGTCCTTTTTGGGAAACGAGCTTTTCACTTTTTTTTGCCTTACGTGTGCCCTTTTAATTTCATTTATATAGTGATGTCGTATGTACATAACAAAATTACATTAGGTCCTCTAAGCTTGGATATTACTAGACAAGTCCAATAATCAAATAAGGGCCTAATGGCCTAAATAATTGATGTGTCGTTGTGTGGTGTTTATTTTTATGATTCAAGTTTTAAATTTATATTTTGCCGACTAAACCAAAAACAACACTTTAA
>BQNB010058634.1:3309-37675 GCA_026074375.1 Tanacetum coccineum | reverse complement strand
GCTTTTAGACTATTCTTACTATATATATTTTATATTTTATTATATTATATATATTTTAAGGTGTAGTTTGGACGAATCAGGTGACTTCAGTCGAGAAGACAAACTTAAAGAAAAAGAAAATTTTATTGAGAGTAGCACATTTAATTTATTCTTTCCAACTATTTTTGTCATTTGTTCTTTCATTTCCTTTAATTAATTTATTTAAATACCAATGAACCTATAACGTTATTAGATAGTGATGTAGCTTTAATAAAAGTTCAAATGGTTCTTAACTTTTGTACTATGAAATTATAAAATCCAAGTTGACGATTTATATAAAATAAACATGGTTTGTTAGTCATGTTGATTTATAATTTATAATTTAAGAATTTAATTATTTAGTACATAAATGTTATGCACTTTGGTTTTTATAATTCTTTTGTAGATCTATAGATTTTATTTTGTAGATCTAATTTTTTGAAAGTTTTTTTAGAAAAAACGTTTAACCAAATAACATTTGTTCGTCACAAAATATAGTCACAGGTACCCGTCGCCGTTGCAGTGACGGGTACCCGTGTGATTATATTTTAGAAGTCTTAAAATTTTTAAGGGACCAAAACATTTCTTCTTTGGGAAAGATATAAATTCATTAGTCAATGTTCACCATAAACATTTTAAAATTCACATCAGATTTAATGTATACGTTTTTTAACTAGCATGTGTTAATAATAGCTAAATTAAAAGAGTTTGTAACTCCTGATCAAAAAGAGTTATGAGCATTAATCGAACAATTAATCTCATAGTCTCCTTCATGAATTCATAGTGGTTACATGACCATAATCATGGTCTTTAAGTTACTGTTGAAAGTTAAGGTGGTTACAAACATTTAATGTTAAAACCGCTTATTTAATAGTATGTATCTTTACTGCTTTATATATATATATAAAAGTTGATTTGTGAATTCTATATATACATGATTGACATTGATAATCCTTTTCAAAATTTTAATCTAAAAATTTATAACTTTAATGGGTTCTAAAATTATGGCTTACATCATTTGATAAGTCAAATCTTCATCAATCGTTAAGGTAAAAATATATTTTTTTTCTTAATTATTTTAGTCGATTATTATATTGTTAACGAGTTATCTTTTTCAATGTCTATTACATTTCATTTGTATTGACGTTTATCTTTAATTTATGTCTTTAACTACTTATGTTACCATCTTTAATTTAAACCTTATGTTATTTGGATGTGAAATAGTTGCATTGGTATGGTTAAAAGTTTTTTTTTTGAACGGCGATTTATTAAAACACTAGTAAGGAGCTAGATCAAACAAGAACAATATAAGGGTTCTTAAGCCAATCGTCCCACTTGAACGACGCTTTACATCTGAATTTACACCAATAAAAAGAACTAGAAACTAAATTATTAAATACCAGCGCCTTTTCAGGGATCTTCTTATCAAACAGAAGCTTGTTGCGAAAGTTCCACATATACCACCACAAACCATAGTATACACCCTCAAGAACGCCTTTGAGTTTGGATTGAATCCGAATAGAAACCAACCAAACTCGCCATTCCTCGTAAGAATTCACATCCGAATAGTCGATATTCCACCAAGAAGATATCTTACGCATAATCTGTCTCACTACAACGCATTGAAAGAAAATATGGTTTGTCGATTCCACACCGGCATTACAAATGGGACAAACAATCGAATCAATATCCATTCCACGACGAGAGATATTAAAACGCGTTGGGAGCGCGTTAGATTTGACTTTCCAAGCTATGATATTCACCTTGATTGGCACGGATTTAACCCACCTAGTCGGCAAACTAACATCCTGAAACCGATTCCCATCAATCTCCTTTCGAATTGAAGCCACCGAAAAGACCCCATCACTTTCTAACGTCTAAACGTAACGATCTTCGCAAGGCACTAGAAGTAGCAATTTCTTGTAAGAGCCCATGCCGAATGTTCCCGAAGCTCCAGAAATCCCAAGATTATTGATTAGTTGTGAGCTCGGGTCGTAAACATCAAGTGTTGTAAAAAATAAAAAGTTCGTTGAAGTTTCAATTATAGGTTCACCACTCTCCTTAAACCCCAATATTTGTTTAAATGGTGCCCCAATTGAGAATAGCTTTTTAAAAGACGAATCATGCTGCATCACCCAGACACCACATGATTCTAGTCATCCGACATAAATGGATCCATACACAACAAGAGACTCCCTTAGCTTACAAACAGACACCGGCACGCGTTGCTTGTATGTTAAGCTATCTGGTAGGTGCACAAGTTTAAATTCCTTGGTAATCAAATCAAATGACACAAGCATATACGGATCATAAGCAAAAGTAGTATCATAAGCATCCCAATAAATAAACCTATCTATAACAACATGAGTTGACGCATGAAGTACAACTGATGGAGGGAGTAGATTGCTGCTTGGAATCACATTCCAAACACCCGAGCTCAATGTGAAAAACTTCAACATGAGCTTAATGTAAAAACTTCAACATTCCAAGGCTTGTTGTCAGTTTGTATAATCTTCACAACGGTAGGATCACTAGTGTCGGGACGAACCCCGAAACCAAAGAGATTATAATCATCATTAGAGACAACAGCAGTACCAAATGATTTTCGGATAGAAGGGTTCCATATAACAACCATATCTTTATTATAAGATTCATTATAACAAAACAAACACACTAATCCATGACATGCACCAACAAATTTTGAAATAGAAAATTGCTTAATCAGCGGAGAAACAACAGCAGGAGCTAACTCTTGTTGTTGTAACTTAAAAGTTTCATTGTTATCATCTTCTACTAAAAGAATGTACTTTACCTCATCCGTGTAACGGTCTCCGTAGCTTAGAATAAAACTATGTGGTTGTGCATGTTGGCGTGCGCCATGCCCACAATGATAATATTCAGGAGCTGTCGATATATAACGACTTCCCATGGTTCGAAATTGACCTGAATCGAATCAAGTGCATGACATTGGAAACCTTTTTGATGTTTCCATTTGGGGGAAATTAATTTTCAAAATAATGGAATGTTATCTGACATTTTATAAAGTGCATATGCTTGGGTTTATGTAACTTTTGAAAAAGGTTGAATTAATGAAAACTGAAAAGTGGGTATTGGAGAAGAGGTGATTTGGGATATGGGTTTTGAAGGGCGTCGTGTGCCGTCGTGAAACGTCGGAGATGTGGTGGTTGTATGGTGGTGTGTAGTTTGAAGATGAAGTTTGACTTATGGAATCTGATTTTGACTTGTTTTTTGTTTTTTTTTCTAGGGTTTATGATCCCTACCTTTTAAAGGGATCAATTCATATACATACAATTCAACTAGCTTCGGTTAATTTGGGTGTGCGTCTTTTTTACTGTTTGCGGTATTAGTTTTTTTTTTAATCTTTTTACGTTATACTAGTTTTAATCCTAGTGCACGACGGTATGGATTGTACATTATATTTTTTAAATATATTTATAATTTTTGTTTTTTTTTTTAAAGTCATAATAAAATTTGTAAATTTATAATTTACACTTAAATCCTATAAATTATTTAAAGAGTTAAACCACTAAAGTTTTATTAATTACCTCCTCTTTTTTTCAAGTTTTTGTTTTTATAAATTTGACACATATATTTTTATGTGTTTTTTTTCTTTATCAGATTTCTCCACCAAAATAATGCCAATTTTAAAAGTATTTAAGCTTTTTAATTAAACATATATTAAAAACTTAAAAGTTTCATTGTTATCATCTTCTACTAAAAGAATGTACTTTACCTCATCCGTGTAACGGTCTCCGTAGTTTTTTTTATATCTTTTTACATTATATTTTTACATAAGATTTTACACATAAAATAATATTATATGTTTTTTTCAATCATTATTTTTACGCATCTAAACCGTCAATTTTGATACTTGTCAAAATCTCATGTGAGTAAAAATAAAAATAAGAATAAGTTGCAAGAAGAAATATCATTTCACCCCCACTTTTTTAACACATAAAGGGGTGTTTTGTTTAATTATTTGTGGACTTATGAGGCAATGTGATTTCATCTTCTATTTTGTAAGGTATTAACTTGTGTCCTTATATACCTTATTATATCAACAAGTATGATTATCCGCGCGTTGCTGCGGGGCGGTAATTTTATTTTATTTTATTTTTAAATGTTTTTTACAGTAATTTTTTTTGCTTAGCGTAGGGCGGTTTTTGATTGCGTAATAGCTGGACTTTCCGCGTGTTGCGGCGAAGCTTATTTTTGTGCGATTTGGTTACATAGCCAGCGCGTTGCCGCAAGGTATAATTCGCGGATCGCGTTGCTGCGAGGCGTTACTTTTATTTATTTTGCGGGTTTATTTTTTCGGTTTCATGTTTAATAGTTTATTTTTTCTTATATCTATAGGATTTGAATAAATATGTGTTATATATTTGGGCTTATGGTTTTTAGTGAGCGTGTGTAAAATGACACCGCTTTAATGCCATTTTAGCATTATATATTATGAGAATCTATAGAGTTGATACGTTTGTGACCCCTGACTGTTATTTTAAGGTTATTAGGTATCGAAGATATTTTTTAGGTATTTTTTGATCTGAAAAATCCGTACTTTTCTAATTATTATATTATTTTTTTTTGTATTTGTGTAAACAATTTTTTTTTCGGCTACTTTAAAAAAAAGAACCAAGCATGACCATTTTTTGTTCAATAAGGCTGTTGGATTGGATCAAAACCTCCGGGCCAAAGACTAGCTATGTAATCGGTACTTGTAGCGACACCGTTAGCATACAACTGTAGCAAAAAGCGGCAAAAAATACGGTCGTATTAAACGACAAATTGAGTTATATATATAAAGTTGTATGTTGTCGGGCAAGCTCGACTCTGTCTATAGGCAAGTGGACCACCGTTCAAGGCATCATACAAATAAGGAATCGTAAGGGATTTCTCATTGTGGTCCCTCCTAAAATTTTGCCTAAAATAGTGGAAAACATTTTTATAACATATTATTTCCAAATAATAGTTGCTCAAATGTATACATGACAATTTTTTATGCACTAAACATTTTTAATTAATTTAAAAAGTACATAGTCGAACACACTAAATAAAAAATTGTTAGAGAAAAATTATATAAATATTGGGCTTATTGTAAACGTATTGATGTAAGACTTCTAAATAATATAGCGTTTATAATAAATTTTGAATTTTTAGTTAAAGTATCAAAGCATTAAAAAATATTTATTGTTTATTTAATGAATAGTAGAGTGTGCAGGAGGAAAACCGAAGAAAAAAAGAAGGACCGAACTTAAACAAAAAAAAGAATGAATCAAACCTAAAAGACTGTATGAAAGACGATTAAAATCGATAGTTCGGTTTTTGGATTTTGAAAAAAACGAAGTTTTTTTGTTCGGTTTGGTTTTAGCATTAAAAAAACAATATAAACCAAATTGATCTTTATAAACATGAGAACAAATATAAATTTTGATCGAAGCTAAGGGACGATGAATATGCTCCGCTAGGAATTTTTTTTGTGATTATTAGGTTTTTATCGTTGTTATTGTATTGCTTTATAATATTTAAACAAATTTTTTAGGATTTTATATGGTCATTTGTTTCTTATTGTGTTTTTTGCTTTTCTTGTTTGATTATTTCTTTAAAGCTTTAAAGGTGTTGGTTTATGGTATATTGCAAATCGACTTTGTAAAAGCAAAGCTCAATAAAGCGTATAGAAACCGAAAACCGAAAATAAAACGACAACCGAAAAACCAAACCGACACAAAACCAAAACCGAATGGTTTCTAAAAATCAAAAACCGAAATTTTTGGTTCGGTTTCGGTTTTTATACAAAAACCGAACCAAACCGAATCATGCTCACCCTAGTGTATAGTATTAACGAGAGATATAGTGTAACAATATATTTACTTTTTTACTATTCATATCACTAAACTAGTGTCAAGTATATTACTAAATTGTGATGTTAACGATATATTAGGTGTTTCTAATGGTGTTTGGACGAGTAACTGGAGATGGAGAGTGCCTCCTCGTGTGAGGACTTTGGATGATCTCTCTAATCTAATCAACCTTATCGAGAATAACTTTCAAAGGTTACCTTTTCACATAAGTTTTACTGATTATCGACTGACTATCTTTCATCATCGCACATATAAACCAAATTTTTAAGCAGTCGAGATATCTCAAATTCTTCAATCTCCATCCATCAACCTGTTTTTAGCATTTCTTTCCAATAAAATGTCACAGTTTATAAGATATAATGTAATTAGTTATCTAAACATTCAACATATTACTCATTTAAGATATTTTCTTATCTAAATATTTTTTTTCGTGGAAAAAATATGTGTGTCAATGCATATAATTGTTAACAAGACAAATTTTGCGGCCTCTAATTTAGGGCCCTGAGCGGTCACCCACCTTGCACACCTTCAAAGACGACCCTTAACATATTCTTAACCACCATTATATACAGTGGTGGAGACAGGTTGAGGCGAGGTGGACATGTCCCCTTTAGCGAAAAAATTGTTGTGTAAACTTTTTAAGAACATCATACTATTTTTGTAATCCCCCCCCCCCCCTCTCTTTCCCTTTTCAATCATAACATTCTGTCTTCACCTCCACCCTGATCAGGTATGTTCTAAGCTACTATTTCATAATAAACTTATAAACTTCAACAACGCATAGATATATATATATAAATATATATATATATAATATATATAATATATATAAATATATTCTATAATTAGAAAGAAATAGATTATATAAATCATTAAATATTTCAATATTTAAGCCTAAAGACAATTATAATAACAAATATAACATTAAAATTATAAATTACGTGCAAATAATAACATTTAACATGTTCATATATAAAAAATACGAAAAAACCGAAAGACCCTGCCGGGTCTCATGACCCGGGAGTGACGCCGGGTCACTCCAAACCCGTTCAAACCCTCAGGATCAACCGGGTTTCGAAATATGAACCCGGTTTAATTGAACCCATTTTCCGCCGGAACCTGTTGACCCGGCCGGGTCGAACCGGGTTTCAAAACACTGGTTCTTATTGCTAGTAACATAAACCCTATAAAAATGTCAGACAACATCCCTTTTAAAATCCAAATTGAAATCATCAAAAAGGTTTATGATGTCAAGTCACTGATTCAGTTCAGATCAGTTTCGAAACCTTGGAAGTCTTTCATTGACAGCTCTGACTTTATCAAAGGTTACGACGCCCGCCACACGCAGCCACAAAGTTTTATTCTAAGCTACATATCTGATTTAGAAAATGAGGCAAAACATTATCGTTTAGTAGACGATGATAACAATGAAACTTTTAAGGTACAAGAGTTTGCTCCATCTGTTCTTTCTCATTTGCTTAAACATTACTGTGTTCAAAGGGTTGTTGGTGCTTGTCATGGATTAATGTGTTTTTATGGTTATAATAAACATAATTATACAACAAAGGTTGTTATTTGGAACCCTTCTATAGGAAAACCATTTGGTATTGCTCTCCCTATCTATGACCCTATTCTGACTCTTTATGGTTTTGGGGTTTGTCCCTTTACTAGTGACCCCACCGTTGTTAAGTTTGTATGCAAAGATAACATGCCTTGGCATGTTGAAGTTTTTACATTGAGTTCGGGGGTTTGGAATATCATTCCAAGTGGTAATTTGCCTCGTCAATCAATTAGACTCAACTAGTTAACTCAGGTTGTTATAGATAGGTTTATCTATTGGGGTGCTCGTGAGGAGACTTTTATCGATAATGGCGAATCTACCACAAATCATATGCTTGTGTCATTTGATTTGATTACCAAGGAATTCAAAGTGGTAGACCTACCACTTTGCTAATTAAACGAGCTAAATGGAGCATATGTGTTCGTTTCTAAGCCAAGGGAGTCTCTTGTTGTGTATGGATGTGTTTATGTCGATGGAGGAGAATGTTGTAGTGTATGGGTGATGGAGCATGATTCGTCTTTTAGAAAGCTATTCAAAATTCGCGCACCATTATATAAAATATTGGGGTTTAGGATGAATGGTGAACCTATATTTGAACTTGAAGAGGCGGATGAACAGTTTACCACACTTAATGTTTATGAACCCCGCTCACAGCAAATCAAACAAATCAAGAATCTTGGGATTTCTGTCGTAGGGAACTCATTCTTCATGGGCTCTTACAAGGAATCGCTACTTTTGCTTGATCACTCGGATTTGCATATTTATTCTGATGATAGTTAATCAAAATGATGATGGCCGCATTTTAAGGTGTGGATTTACAAAGTACAAGTTACCTCGTGACGGAGGGGCCTATTTTGTAGCCAAGATGTGGAAAAATCACTTTCATCTATTTTAGTTTTTTATGGAATCTTATGCGGATGTAGTATATGCTACTTTTTTTTTCTTTCAAATAGTATGTGTTTTGTATGTTATTTTATTATTCCAGGATAGTGTTACTTTTGCTCCTTGTCTTTAATGGTTTTTCTAGAACGGTTTAGATTTCATTACATGTTGAACTCTTGTTAGTGTTCTTTGCTTCGTTACATTCTCCTCTTGTACGTGCTTGGGGTCTATTTTGAATAAGCTGTAAATACAAACATGATATGTGTGAACAAGAAATGATATTCATGTACTTTAGCTCAGGATTAGAGGAGTAAAGGCATTAGTAGTGGTTAGGCGATGTTTGGAAAAAGTCATGAGTTTTTCTATAGAAGATCTATTGTTAAGGGGGAAAGGTTTCAATATATTAAACCGGAAAGTCTAGCAAGTTGCTAGGCAAAATACGCAATCTCCCGATTATACCATCCAAAGTATAAAATAACATAATAGACAGTAGAAACAGAATTGTGGCCAACAATGCTTGCATAAGTTGAGTACCACTAGGGAGGCTGCAATGCAATCAAGCTCTTTGATTCATCTCAACCTACTCGCTGTACAGTGGCGGACCTAGGATTTCAAAACAGGGTATGCACTCAACTTGAGATTTCGTGAAGGGTATGCACTTCATGTATATTACTCTGTGTAACTTTCTATTATGTTTAATGCAAAACTTAATAGTAGGGACATTTCAGTTTATATTCATTATTTCTTGGTCTTTTTACTTTATAGCCCTCCATCCTTTTCATTTTATGTCTCTCTTTCAATTGTGGGATATAACATTTTAATTCCAAGTTACCTATTCAACATGACAATCACTACAAGTAAGATATTATCAATGAAATAATCACTATACTTCTAAGATTTTATTAAAATTATGTATTTAAAAAAAAATACTATTTTATTTTTTTTATATAAATTAAGTATATGTATGTTTAGATTCATATTTGTTTTATTTGTTTATTTTACCTTAACTGTGCCATTTTACTATATGTTTACAACTTTACTGAGATTATTTTTTCGTAGATATACCACAAATTATATTTGAAACAAATCAATCTATACTTAATATAGATGTAAGTATTAAAACAAACCAAAAAAATATATTTACATTCTTAGTTTGGCTCAACGGTAAAACGATAGTAAAGAACGTGTAGTGTCGCAAGTGGCACTCCATTTAAAGCTTTTGTTGGGCTTTTTTATTTTTTTATATCAGCTTTAAAAATTTTTGGATATTACTTTAAATTCTAAAAAAAGTTCTTTTACCAAGTTGAACAAGTTTTTATGTTGTGTTTATTTAAACTACTTTACAAATTTACTTTTGGAGTCTTTTTAGTATGATTTGAGTTGTTTAAGTTAGTAAATTTATAATGAAAAATTGTTTTTAATTAATAGTTATATTTTAGATGGTGAACCGCATATTTCGATGAGGCTCAAGAATAATGATCTTACTATAATAAAATTTGGAAAAAAAAAGAAAACGAAACGGTGAATTTATTTGGAAAATTCCCTTTTCTTTAGAGGAGATTGCCTACGGTATGTTTGAATTAAATTTTCGCTAAAAAATGGTTTTATAAAAATTTAACTTTCAAATATTACAATCCATTAAAAGACTAAAACATTTAGTTATGGTTGAGAGGTGAAGATTGTTTTTTCGACTAGGTTTAAACACATACATTTTGAGGTTAAGTAATTGACATGAAGTCAAATATTTGGTTTCTTTCTTGTGATAAATGATATTACATAGAAACCAAAAAAACAAATTTTTTAGGCAAATCTCATAGTGTCATAAATACACAAAGGTTGGTTGAAACTCATTGCAAGTCGTGGCAGTTTCATTCTCGTATTAACTAAAAAATAGTACAACTCAGTTGTCACGAGTGTTGTTGCGTTTCCATGAAGCTTTAAAGTTCCGTTAACTAGAAACACATTAAAGTAAGTATACAATTTTATCTTGTGTAGTTGGGATTGGTTGTCAAGGTCGGTCCACGGGAGACTTGGTTAACAATCAAAGTGTTATTTGATTGTTTAAGCAAAGTAAACAAAGTGGCGGGTTTGATTGCCACATATCAAAATATTGGGATTTAACAGCTAAATAACACTTATTGACACGAAGAACGAAATGGAAAACATCCCAAAGGGATCTCGTATGATGCGGCCATAATTAACCATTATTATATAAACAAAGTTACTATGTTAAGAGCTCTTTCCATACAAAAATCACAATAGAAAAGCAAATATAGAAAATAAGGATATGCAAGCACACAAAGAACATACTTATTTGGACAAATAATCACATAGATATAAGGATGTTTAGCTTGGAAGACATGTTAGCATTGATAATCTATTTGACCTATAGAACAAAAAATAATAGTCTAAATGTTTTACAAATCAAATACACAGAAGTCTTACATTTAAAATTGTTGTATCATGGAGATCTGCCTAAATTCAAACCATAAAAACAAAGAATCCTTTCGACCTGTAGGACTTGATAAAACTATGATTCAAGCATTGTCTTCTTTTTTTAAAAAATAATGACAACTAAAACCGGGACTCCCAACCACCTCTAGAAATTGGTTGGGGGTGGTTGGAGAGAAACTTCCTAGGTTCAAGCAAATGTGATGTGTGGATGGCGTTAGTATAATATTTGTTTAATACATTGCCCCAATTATCTTATTTAATTTTGGAACTCCTTGACCTTCAAGGTAAAGTGACAGATAATATAGCTAGGAGGTGTATCTGATCAGACTTTGAGAGTTGGCATATTATAATCCCACATTAGTTCAACTTTGGGAGCACAACATGGTTCTAGCCGTCGGGCTAAAATCCACAAATGATCAAATATGATTGAAATCCACAATAACTTAGTTTACAAGATTGCAACCAATCATTCATAAGTTATTGAAGATGTCGATGAGTCGATCAGCAAACACGCTAATAAAAAACATAAAAATATTTCGGTGTAATTCACGAACTCCTCCACTCGATAGATTATGACTACCGTCTCGGAGTTATGTAGAATGATGCTCATCATGAATGTTGTGCGTACTATTGTGACATGTCTCGCTACAAATAAAAAAAACATTCAAAATAAAAGAAATCACAATGAAGTTCAAAAGTTTAAAATTAACCGATGAAAATACAAAATGTTTGTGTTACTATATTCTTTCTAACACTCGTGCATATAAAAAAGTAAAATACGTATACTAATGATTTATAATTGATATAAGAATATGCATGTTTTAAATAATAGCTCTTCTCGCGTTCCTGTTATCACGCTCCTATCTGTGTGTGTGTGTGAGTAGATATTAGATGTTTTTTGTTTAAATCTTAGTAATTGTTTAATTACATTAGTATTAACTATATGATTGTAAGGATTAAGTTTGGTTTTTTCTACTGTGTAATTTAGTTTTAGTTGGTAAATTTGTAAGGCGTATATTGTCTTAAAAGAACTATTTTATTATACTTTGATTATAGAGTTATAAGTCTAAAATAAATTTAACTATCCCACATTTAAAAAGTAAGGAAAGTGATGTGAGATATGATCATCAGATAAAAAATGACCTTCTTTTCATTTTTTCATGTTACATCAAATTGTAAGGTTAAACAAAAATTTAGGTCCAATATTGCACTCTTTTGCATTTTAAGCAATTAGTGTTTATCTTAGTTATTACAAAAAATTGTTTTGAGCTTTAGAACTATTTTGGTAATCGCAAACGGCCTTTTTTCGAGCTCGAGCTCGAGTTATATTAAATAAACCGGTTTGTATAAATGTTAAAAAAATTTAAACGAGCTTCCGCTCGCGCGAGCTCGATACATTATAAATAATATTCGAGTTCGAGCTCGAGCTAACTTATAAAAGTTTATTCGAGCTCGAGTCGAGCTCGAAGACGAGTAGTTAATTAAAAGTACCGAGTCGTTTTTTGCTTGAAGAACTCGACTCGAACCCTCGGATCGTTAACACCCGATGTTTGGAAAAAGTCATGAGTTTTTCTATAGAAGATCTATTGTTAAGGGGGAAAGGTTTCAATATATTAAACCGGACTCTCGTCCTAGCAAGTGGCTAGGCCACAAAAATACGAAAATATCCCGAATTATACAAATAAAAGTATAAAACAAGCTGGTTGCTCGCGGTTGTTGCGGGAGCGGTGTTTCTTTTATCATAGTCTGTGGGGCTTTTTATTTTAAAATTGTTATGTTATAGCTGTATTGTTAAGGGGGAAAGGTTTCAATATATTAAACCGGAAAGTCTAGCAAGTTGCTAGGCAAAATACGCAATCTCCCGATTATACCATCCAAAGTATAAAACAAGCATGGTTGCTCGCGCGTTGTTGCGGAGCGGTGTTTCTTTTATCATAGTTGTGGGTGCTTTTTATTTTTAAAATTTGTATGTTATGCTAATTTTTTAAAGGTTATTTGTTTAAAGGTTGTTTTTTGGCTATTTGAGTTTATTTTAATATAATTTTATGAGATTGGGTAAACATGTGTTAAGCATGATTGCCCGCGCGTTGATGCGGGGTGTTAAATTTTGTTTTTTTTATATTTTGTGCGGCTTTATTTTTCCGGTGTCATGTTTAATAAAAAAATTTATATAGGCTTATGTGTTGGGCGTCATGTCGTAGGTATTTTTTGATCTGAATAAATCAATATTTTCGTAAAAAAATTTCTTATTTTGTGCCGAGCAAATTTTTTAAAAAAAATTTGCCTAGTTAAAGAAAAAGAAAAACCAAAAAAAAAAATGTGTCAAATGGGCCGGTTACTGTAGCTACTGTAATAAAAAAATTTATATGGGCTTATGTGTTGGGCGTCATGTCGTGGGTATTTTTTGATCTGAATAAATCAATACTTTTGTAAAAAAAATTCTTATTTTGTGCCGAGCAATTTTTTATTAATTATTTTGTGCAATAGTTTATTTTTTTTATATCAGCTTATGTGTTTGGTCTCGTGCCGCGGATATTTTTTTATCTAAATAACTAAGTACTTTTGTAATTTTGTTTCTTATTTTGTGCCGAGCAATTTTTTATTATTTTTAAATTTGCCTAGTTAAAGAAAAAGAAAAAAAAAGTGTCAAATGGGCCGGCCCAAGGTGGGAGCCCAATGTGCCGGTTACTGTAGCTACTGTAGCAAGCTACCAAAACGGCCGAGCACAAAGGGCCGAGCACTGTAGCGTGTGGAACAAAACTACGTCGTTTTATTCTACGCGAGGCATTATTATTTTTATTTTTTTATTTTGTGCGGTTTTATTTTTTCGGCTTCATGTTTAATAGTTTGTTTTTTTTCTTATATGGGCTTATGTGTGGGGCTTATGTTTAAAAGTTTCTTTTTTTGGCTATACGAGGTTTTTTTTAATATAATTTTATGGGAACACGGGCTTTAAATGAGAATTGCGCGTTAATGCAAGTCGTTTTTTTATTGTATTTTGTGCGAGTTTATTTTTTCGGTCTCATGTTTAATAGTGCGGGTTAATTTTTGTGTTAAAATTTTACTTTTATTCTTTTCTATTTTTTATTTGTGCGTGTTTATTTTTTCGGTCTCATGTTTAATAGTTTTTTTTTATATGGGCTTATGTGTTGGGCCGCATGTCGCGAGTATTTTTTTATCTGAATAAATTAATATTTTTGTAGTTTTTTTTTCTATTTTATGCCGAGCGGTTTTTTTTTTACATTGCCTACAAAAAAAAAAATTGCCAAATAGGCCGGCCCAAATTGGAAGCCCAATGGGCCGGGTACTATAGCGGAGCTGCTAAAACAACAGCGTTTTAACCCTAATATAGTATGTATATATAATACTATAAACTAGGATTTTTTTGCTTGCGATTCGCTGTAGAGCGTGGGATGTTTTTCGCGCGTTGTTGCGGGCCATTGTTATTATTATTATATTTTTTTTAATTTTGTGCGGGTTTATTTTTTCGGTCTCATGTTTAATAGTTTGTTTTTTTTTCTTATATGGCCTTATGTGTTGGGATAAGGTTTATAAGGTTTCTTTTCTTGGTTATATGTGTTTTTTTTGGCAAGTTTATTTTTCGGTTCATGTTTATATTGCGGTTTATTTTTTTCGGTATCATGTTTAATAATTTGTTTTTTTTTACTTATATGCGTTTATGTCCCGCGCGTTGTTGCGGGGCGGTAAAAAAAAATTATACTTTTTTTTGTTTTTTTTTTGCCATTTTTTTTTGTCGCATGTTTAATACGAGTAGTTTGTTTTTTTTATTTGGGCTTATGATTGGGCCTTCATGTTTAACAGCTTTGTTTTTTTTTGCGTATGGGTTTTTTTTTAATATGGACACTGTTATTAAAAATGCATTTTTAAAGTTGTACGTTTTGTGCTATGTCGATTATTTTAAAGTTGGAAATCGGTTACTTTGTAATATTTTTTTTTCCCTCTGATTTTGTGCCAATAAATTTAATAATAAAAATAAAAAAATTGGTCGGCCAAAAAGTAGAAGGCTTCAGGCTCAAAACAATTGTACAGTAGAATCACTAGTAGGCTTATACCAATATGTTTAATAGTTTGTTTCTTTTTATATTAGGCTTTTTTGTTGGGCCTCATGTTTAAAGCTTTGTTTTTTTTTGCTATATGGGTTTTTTTTAAACTGGACATGTTTAATGCAAATTTAAGTTGTCGTTTGTGACTATGTCGATTATTTTAAAGTTGAATCGGTACTTTTGTAATATTTTTTTCCCTCTATTTTGTGCCAAAAATTTAAAAAATAAAAATAAAAATTGGCCGGCCCAAAGTAGAAGCTCAGGCTCAAACCATTGTACAGTAGAAGCACTGTAGCTTCTACAATATGTTTAATAGTTTGTTTTTTTTATATGGGCTTATGTGTTGGGCCTCATGTTTAAAGCTTTGTTTTTTTTTGCTATATGGGTTTTTTTTTAAATGACACTGTTTAATGCAATTTAAAGTTGTACGTTTGTGACTATGTCGATTATTTTAAAGTTGAATCGGTACTTTTGTAATATTTTTTTCTCTTTATTTTGTGCCAAAATTTTAAAAAAAAAAATTGTGCCAAAAATTGAAAAAAAAAAAAAAAAAATTTGGGCCGGCCCAAAGTAAAAGCCCGGGCCCAAACCATTGTACAGTAGAAACACTGTAGCTTCTACTGTACAATGCTAAATGTATGTATGTATAATAACATAATAGACAGTAGAAACAGAATTGTGGCCAACAATGCTTTGCATAAGTTGAGTACCACTAGGGAGGCTGCAATGCAATCAAGCTCTTTGATTCATCAGGAAAGCATATTTAATGATCTGACGATACTTGGTAACTTTCAAAGCTTATTAAGCATTTGTGGCGGTTATTATCCAACAGTTGATTCTCATATAAATATCTGTGATTCTGGAATGGATATTGTTGCTCTTGGTGGGAAACCTTTCAATTACATAATCAGATTTTTGTTGTGCCAGATGTTATACCTGGTCTATACGAAAATGTTTTTTGGGTTATGGGGTTTATCCTAACAGTAGCTACCCTAAGATTTTTTAGATTACATATTTTTCATAGTATAAGTTGCATCCTATGTCAAGTCCATGTTTGTAAGTTCACGGATTTGGACTTTAGAGAACTCCAAAGTCCAAACCATGAGTTACCTTGTAGATTGTTTAAATAGACTCGTATCGCTATAGTTGCCAATCTCCATAGTGCACTTGAACAAACCAAGGGACGGTGGTTGGCATGAGCAGCACAACTCTCCCAGGATTTCACTTTTCACAGCACTTCCATAGCCGAACCATGATCATTAGAGGCAGGCTTGTAAATTAACACCCGACTGTAAACCACTGCAAAAGAGTGGATAATAATTTGCTTGGGTGAAGGAAACGCGATCCTTTGACGCGTAGAGGCAACTGATACTTTTGTTTCTTGAACCGATTCTCTGAAATGATGGAGCTGTAATATCTGACCACCAAACTCGAGTACCCAAGTTACTATTGCATACAATGCGACTGTTTTAATTGTGGCTCTTTTGAGACATCAATCAGGTATGGACTGGTAGGGTGTTTGTCGATTCAGGTTTCTTAGTAGGGGTTCTTCGGGTTGAGCATTTTTTTAAACACACCGAACCGAAATCGAATTTAAATTTTGTTTGGTTTAGCTCTTGAACATAAAATACAAATTGGAAAATTTGTTGATATTTATCCAAATAAATCTATAAGTATGTAGCCCAAAATGCATCAACTAGAACAATGTACAGCAATATCACATGAATAAATTTAAGGAATCTTATGTAACAAATGCATCACCCAAAAACAAGAAGAATGAATCATTCCTTACTCTACACTTTATACTCCATCCGCTTGATCATTCTAGTTACGCAAAAATCTTGGTCCCATCACGGCAGGGGCGGACTTGGCTTATACACGGGTATGCACTTGCAGATCCCTCCGATTCGACGGGCTAACTGTAAAAAAAATTTTTTTTTTTTTTTAAAAATATACATTGAGTACATACCTTTCAAAAATACCGAACTTGAGTGCATACCCTATTTTGAAATCCTAGGTCCGCCACTGCATCACGGGTGGATCTAGAAGGGGTTCAATGTATGCACATTAAAATGTTTGTCTTTTGTAGTTTTTGTGTAATGAAATAATAGAAATAGTATTAATTTTTGGGTCTTTTATGTAATATTAGTGCATACTGTGGTTAAAGCCCTGGATCCATGTTTTGTCTCACTAACGCCCGCGTTTTGAACATTTCATGCCACTTGTGTTGAATGATCACACACTACCACTTGGGCCGAGACTCACTTCTCTGAAATTTGAGTTCAACACTCTGCTTGTTATCACAGTTGTTGTCTTTTATAATAATCGTCGACTTGTTCTACAAATGAGTAAATAACAACCAGGACATGGATAAGAAATGTGCAACAAAATAACTTTATAGTGAAGAGGTTCACAGTATGTTTATTGGTAAACATTTGACTTTCTGAGGTCAAGTGACTACTTTCAGCCTTTACCATTTTCCAGAAATTATGTGTTCTGTATATTTGGTTGATTCAGTCACAACATTGAAGCAGCAGAAGAGGTAAATATAGATAGGTGTTAAATTTCTTGAGAAAATCGTCATTATGTTTTTGATGTTAAAAAAGTCTGTTGACTTCAAAAGTCAAAGTACAAGAAATGGTCCGTTCGTTTTTACAAATGTCTGTGCTTTGATTTTTATAGTGAGGAAACTTATTATAAAGTAGTACCATAGATAGGAATTGCATGTCTAAACATTATACGCTTCCAAATGAGGTTACATGTATTATTGGATTCAGCCAAAGGCATTCTTTATCTTCACACCGAAGCCAACCCATCTGTATTCCACTGTGATATTAAAACAAGCAACATTCTCATCGACTCCAAACTCACTTCCAAAGTTGCAGATTTTGGACTCTCAAGGCTTGCACCACTTTTGGATGACTATGGAGTCGTCCTGACTATGTATCCACTGTTAGAGGTTCACCTGGAAGTCTATTTCCATCTTACTTTCTAGCTGAGGAAATATATAACTGATAGATTGTACATCATCTAACTTAATAGATGGATATTTACATTTATGAAAATTGTGGGTTGTTATACCCATCACTCCGTCTTGGCAGCTGACTGGAAAATCTTTAAGTGATCCTCTGGGTCTTCGCTTCCATCATATGTTTTGATATGACTAGGCATTTTGGTTTTTGGGAAATCAAAGTAACGAATCCGAGGAGTGAAAGGATCTGTTTCTTCACATACCCATGGTTGGGACAGGTCATCCTCAACGCTCGACTTTGGCCTTTTTAATTTTGATTTCCAATGACCTCCAGCGCTACCTTCACTTTCTGAAAACTCCTCTATTTTCTTCGAGGACGCCCTTTTGTTATAACGTCGCGTAGAAACGGATTCCGTTGCTCTTGAACGAGAACTTTGGTGGCAACTTTCAGTGTCTCTGTGGCTACTGTGGTATGATCGATACCTTGGGTCGTCTAAGTACATCGACACACTTTTTCTTTTATCTTCGAGCCTATGGAACACACCTTTTTCCAACCTTTTAAACACCGTTTTTCTTTCTGAACCCTTTTTCTTAGGTGACTTGGAGCGAACATACCTTGGTCCGAGCCTTTCCTTGAGGTCCCTTCTTTTGATGGGTGTTCCTGACTCAGAATGACGTGAGGTTTCCTCAAAATTAAGGCGAGCTTTTACTGCCTTAAGCTTTTCCTGTTGTGTCTTCTCTTGGTGTACTTTTTCGGCTATGATTGGTAGAATCTGATGATAGTTCCTGTCTTAGTATTCCCACAAGGCTTCATCGGAAATAGGCCTGCCTGGAACCTACGGAACAGGCTCCTTCCCTAGGGTATTCCTCACGAAGGACGTAGGCTGGCTAAAGGGAGTTTGTTTGGTAATGCTCATGGTGAGTATTTTAGGAAACACGATTGTATTCGTGCTCCCACGGATGGCGCCAACTTGTTAGTACAAAAATCGTTATGGGTTGATAAGATGAATCTAGGTGATTGTTGGGTAGGCCCAATGAGAGAAGTCTTGTACTAAATCAAGTGAGTGAAATGAGTTCCGGCACAATCAAAGGTAAACTGTTAGTCTTACCGTGGGGACGGACCCCACGATTGGACTCCGGCGTGAGAGTAAGTACACATATTTGTCAGAGAAGTGCCAGGGTATATGTGTGAGATATTGTTAGAGAAAATCGTACCTTTTGATGTGACAGATGTCCTATTTATAAGTGAGTGAAATACTAGGTTTTCCAAGTATTTCGCATGTACCTGTTAGTGGGCCAAAGTGGGCCCCCTGTCTGGCAAGGGTCCACAGTAATCGTGTTCTTGCGGATGTGAGTTACCTTCCGCGGATGTTTCTTGGTCCGCGAAAGGTTTGTCACATCCGGCTTAACTCTTCGGGGGCCGTGCCAGTATGGGAATGGGCTTAATCTTGGCCCATCATTTTTAGGTTGCTTTTAGTTGGGCCTGAAGCCTATTAAGTTAATATGGTCCAGGCCCAGAGGCCTGTTAAACCTATTATACGTCATCAAACAGATTACGGGTGTTTGCAGGAGTTTAAAACATACACTCGTTCTTTGATACAGATTTCCGATGTTTGCAGGAGTTTAAAACATGATTTGTTTGTATGAAAATGTCATAAACAGAATGTAATTATATAGTAACAAACAAAACAAACCTGTAAAAAAAGTAAATTACATAAATCGTCCTTGTGGTTTGCCGGATTCTACATTTTTGGTCCCTGTGTTTTTTTTCATCGGGTTTGGTCATTGTGATCCATTGCAGGTTTGGTCCCTTGACCAACATTTTCTTAGTTTGGCCAAGGGACCAAGCCTGCAATGGATCAAAACCACAAGGGACCAAACACGTAATGGATTAAAACCACAAGGACTAAACCCTATGAAAAAAAACCACAAGGACAAAAAATGTAGGATTCGGCAAACCACAAAGACGATTTATGTAATGCTGCAAGTGCATTCTAAATGTAGTTCACTAACATTGCCACAAGTCATAAATCTGAAAAGTATGTAGTATATACTTCATCTACAATCTCAAAAGATTCCATAAATGACATTACTAAAACAACATTAAAGCAGTAACAAACAAATAAAATAGATTGAAAGTGATTTTTCCACACCTTAACTAGAAACTAGGCCCCTCCCTGCTTAGGTAACGTGTACTTTGTAAATCCACACCTTAAATGTGGCCGTCATCTTTTTGATCAATTACCGCCTTAATATACATGTAAATCCGAGTGATCAAGTAGAAGTAGCGATTCATTGTAAGAGTCCATGAAGAATGAGCGCCCTTCTCCAGAAATCCCAAGATTCTTAGTTTGCTGTGAGCGGGGGTCATAAACAACAAGTGTGGTCAACTGTCCATAATTGTTTCCACAGTCGAGTATAGGTTCACCACTCTCCATAAACCCCAATATTTTATTTACCCGTGCGCCAATTGAGAATAGCTTTCTAAAAGACGAATCATGCTCCATCACCCATACAACACAAGATTATGCTCCCCCACCAACATTAATGGGAAGTGATTTGCACACTCCCTTAATTGATTGGCACACTCAAAAGTGTTGTATGTTGACATTTATACCCTTGTAGTGGTGGCCATGAGCCCATGAGTAGAGATGATCTAGGGGTATAAATGTCAACACATAATATTTTTGAGTGTGCCAATCAATTAGAGGAGTGTGCAAATCATCTCCCAACATTAATAGATCCATACACAACAAGGGACTCCCTTAGCTTACAAATACACACCGGCGCGTGTCGCTCGCATGCTAAGCAATCTGGTAGGTGTATGAGTTTAAATTCCTTGGTAATCAAATCAAATGACACAACCTTATACTTATCATAAGCATGTGCAAAGGCCGTCTCACAAGCAACCCAATAAATAAACCTATCAATAACAACCTGAGATAATAATGTAAGTTCAATTGATTGATAAAGTAAATTGCTACTAGGAATCACATTCCAAACACCCAAGCTCAATGTAAAAACTTCAACATGCCAAGGCTTGTTGTACCTTTGTATAATCTTCACAACAGTAGGATCACTAGTGTCAGGACAAACCCCGAAACCATAAATATGTTTACACCGTGAGGATAAATGATTAGGGTCTATACCAAATGATTTTTAGATTGAAGGGTTCCAAATAACAAGCATATTTTCAGTATAACCATACAAACACAATAATCCATGACAAGCACCAACAAATATTGTAGTAGAAAATTGTTTAATCAGCGGAGAAACAACATAATATAACTCTTGTATCTTAAAAGTTTCATTGTTATCATCTTCTACTAAACGTATGTAACTTAGCTCATCAAATAAATAATCGGCTGTGTACCTTAGAATAAAAGTACGTGGCTGCGTGTGACGGGCGCCGTAACCTTTGATAAACTGAGAGCTGTCGATAAAAGACTTCTATGGTTTAGAAACTGACCTAAATCGAATCAACGACTTGACATCGGAAACCTTTTTAATGAGTTCAATTTGGATATCAAATGGAATGTTATCTGACACTTTAAAAAAGTTTTTTTTCTAGGGTTTATGTGAAGTTTTGAAAAAGGTTGAATTAGTGAAAACTAAAAAGTGGGTTTTGGAGAGGAGGTGAGTTTGGATCTGGGTTTTGAAGGCCGTCGTGTGCCGTCGTGATATGCCAGAGATGTGGTGGTTGTATGTGTTGTGATATGGTGGATTTTTACTAGGGCGTTTAAGTTTTGGAGTAATGCCTTTTGGATTGACAAACGCACCGGCAGTATTCATGGACTTGATGAATCGGGTGTGCAAACCATACTTAGATAAATTCGTGATCGTTTTTATCGATGACATCTTGATCTACTCCAAGAGCGAGGAAGAGCATGCAAAACATCTTAAGTTAATTTTGGAGTTACTTAAGAAGGAAGAATTGTACGCCAAGTTTTCAAAGTGTGAATTTTGGCTTTCAAATGTATAATTTCTTGGTCACGTGATTGATAGTGAAGGCATTCACGTGGACCCAGCTTAGATTAAGTCAATCAAGGATTGGGCATCGCCCAAGACTCCGACAAAAATTTGTCAATTTTTAGGTCTTACCGGCTATTACCGACGATTTATCAAAGGTTTCTCGAAGATTGCCAAACCTATGACGAAGTTGACTCAGAAGAGCGTGAAGTTCGAATGGACCAAAAAGGGCAGAAACTGCATTCCAGCTGTTGAAGCAGAAATTGTGTAATGTACTGATCTTGGCTTTACCCGAAGGTAGTGAAAACTTCGTGGTTTACTGTGATGCTTCTCACAAGGGGTTGGGCGCGGTTCTGATGCAAAGAGAGAAAGTCATAGCCTTTGCATCCCGCCAACTCAAGATCCACGAGAAGAATTACACTACACATGACTTAGAACTTGGAGTGGTGATGTTTGCTCTCAAAATGTAGAGACATTATTTGTATGGCACGAAGTGCGTTGTGTTCATTGATCATAAGAGCTTGCAACATATTCTTGATCAGAAAGAGTTGAACATGAGATAACGTAGATGGTTGGAATTGTTGAGTGACTACGACTGTGAAATTCGTTATCATCCGGGAAAGGCGAACGTGGTGACGGATGCCTTGAGCCAAAAGGAACGAATTAAGTCGCTACGAGTTCGAGCTTTGGTTGTGATGATTGGTCTAAACCTTCCCGTGTAAATTTTAAACACTCGGGTTGAGGTGAGAAAGGAAGAGAATTATAGAATCGATGATTTGGATGGTATGATTAAGAATCTGGAGCCCCGTGCCGATGGAACGTTATGTTTGAAGAATAGAAGTTGGACACCCTGTTTTGGTGACTTGAGAACTTTGATTATGCACGAGTCTCATAAGTCAAAGTATTCGATTCATCCTGGATCGGACAGGATGTACCAAGACTTGAAAAAACTGTATTGGTGGCCAAATATGAAAGCTGAGATTGCCACCTACGTCAGTAAGTGTCTGACATGTGCCAAAGTTAAGGCCGAATGCCAAAAACCATCTGGTTTGTTGGTTCAACCTGTGATCCTAGTATGGAAGTGGAAGAACACTACTATGGTTTTCATTACTAAGTTGCCAAAGACGTCGACTGGTCACGATGCAATTTGGGTAATTATTGACCGACTCACAAAGTCTGCTCATTTCTTACCAATGAAGGAAATCGACTCAATGGAAAAGTTAACGAGACAATACTTGAAGGAAGTAGTCTCAAGACATGGAGTGCCAGTTTCGATTATTTCTGATCGAGACAGTAAATTTACATCTTATTCCTGAAAATCGCTAAACAAAGCTTTAGGTACTCAATTGGATATGAGTACGGCTTATCATCCGCAGACGTATGGTCAGAGTGAGAGAACCATCCAAATCTTCGAGGACATGCTACATGCTTGTGTGATTGATTTTGGGAAATGTTGGGATAGACACCTACCTTTGGTGGAGTTTTCCTACAACAACAGTTACCATACGAGTATCAAAGCTGCACTGTTTAAAGCACTGTACCACCGAAAATGTCGCTCGCATGTCTGTTGGGCTGAGGTTGGAGATGCTCAGCTTACTGGCCCTAAGATTATTCATGAAACCACGAAAAAGATCATCCAAATCAAGAAGCGTATTCAAACTGCACGTGATAGACAAAAGAGCTACTACGCTATAGAGACGTAAGCCACTGGAATTTTAAGCTGGAGATAAGGTTATGTTGAAAGAATCGCCATGGAAAGGGGTGATACATTTCGGCAAACGGGGGAAGCTAAACCTCTTATATAGATCCAATCAAAAATCCTTGCTAAAGTGGGAACGGTTGCATACCTACTTGAACTCCCAAATAAACTAAGTCGGGTTCATAGTACTTTTCACGTTTCTAATTTGAATAGGTGTTTCTCCGACGAACCCCTAGCTATTCTGTTGGATGAAATCCAGATTGATGACAAGCTTAATTTAATTGAAGAACCGGTTAAAACAGGGATCAGAAGTAAACGTCTAAAGAAAAGCCGAGCATCCAAATTTTGAAAGTCCTTGGAAACTCAGACGAGGTCCCGAGTTTACATGGGAGCGCGAAGACCAAATGAAGAAAAAGTATCCTCATCTTTTTGCTAACCCTGCATCTACGTCTAATTGTCTAAGTTACGATCAAAGAATTTGAGGAAAAAGCACTCTAAACTTGGGAGGGAGGATGTCACACCCGTAAATTATCAGTATCAATAATATAAACATTTTCGATGCATAATTTTTGACTTTTATACGTTACGTTTGAATTCGACGTAAAACCGGGAAGATGAGTACCTATAAAAATGTGTGTATAAAACCGTGGATAAAAATGTGTATATATAAAATATGTGTATAAAACGTGTCTATAAAAATGTGTGTATAAAACCGTGGATAAAATCATGTAGAAAAACGTGTATAAATAATATGTTGTTATAAAAAAGTAATAAGCTTGCAGATTTAGAAAACGTCCTATTTTGAGCACTGTCCGAAGTCCGTTATTGCCTTCGGCGAAACATGAAAGTTTTCGGAATGACATTTTACTATTGCAGCGAGGTTTGTTAGTTTTAAAATCGTATGATAGCGGGTCAAAACCGAAAGTCAAATTTCTGCGTTTTATTAAAAATATAATAAGTTCCAGCATAATCCCGTAAGGGCATTTTGGTCATTTTCTGTTGAGATCCAGGTCTCGGCTAAAACTAAAAAGTTGTCCGAAACGCCGTTTCGCATAAAATCTATTTAGAACCCATCGTGAAAATGTGATAAAAGGGTCGTTTTTGGACGTGATCAGATCTAGAAATAATTATGAGTATATAAAGGACTAACGTGCAATAAAATAAAAAACGTCAGTAGCAATAACCGAAAAAAACCTGTTAATTGCCTAACGTTGCAACAAAAACAAAGATCGATACTTTAAATTGAGAAAAAAAAGATGAGTACCTATAATTGACATTGAGCCTAAGAAGGGTACCTTTTTATGCGATTTGCCCATTGATTTAAGAGTTTTTTTCTTCCAAAATGATGTCAGCTAAAAGATTTATGTTTGATTCGCTTATATTTAAAGATCAATGAGCACATTTTATGCCAATTGCATATAAGAGTCCACAATTCTGTGTTAGAGACACGATAACGCAATCCTACTCTTTTTTTAGTGGGCTAAGCAAGTACTTCGACTTTGTACAAATTAGAAATAGGAAAATAGTTACTACTTGAACATAAGATATGTGTGGATGCGAATTTTATTTCTCAAATATAGATTTTAGTTTCTAATATTAGACTTTTTAGTGGTTGTGCTTTTAAGACTTCAGATTGCTAAAAGATTTGACTAAGTTAGAGTGAACATAATCGGCCAGAATTTTACTATTTTGGTAATTAGCAATTACATCAGATGAGTGGGCTGGTCATGTGAAAGGAAGAATTTCTGTTTTGTCATTGAATATTTGATTTCGATATGTATTGTATCTCGTGGTTAGTTACGGAATTGAGCTCATTTTTTGGGGTACGTGTAGTCATTTTACTGTAAAATAGGCACTTAAAAGCTGATTTTAAGCACATATGCAGTCTTAATAAGTAATCCCAAACACTCCTTTAGGTGTTTCCCACTTTCTATTTTTATATTCATGTGATGCTAAATCAATTCTTTTTAAGAAAATCTATTAAAAGTATACATATAACTCAGCCTCTTTTATATTTTTTTTTTCTTGCAGATTGTGAGAGGAGACTCCATAATACACTTTGACAGTATATTTGATACGTTATGTAAGCTTTTCGCATACTCGGATCCCAATGTACAGGATGCTGCTCATCTTTTAAGAGTTTAAATTTGAGAGGTTGTGATCAACTATGCAAATATTGTGATGCAAGTATTGTTAACAAAATATAGGTCCTGTACATGTTTACTTATACATTGTTATGTGAAATTTCAAACGTATTATTGACCTATCTTTATATCAGTCATGACAATAACAACAACGAATAAAGCGAATTTGTTCAATCCGTCATCAACAACGACGCTCACCTATCGTCCCGCAGCTGAGTGGCGGACCGAGATACTTGTTTAATAGATTATGTAAGATTTTTTTAAAATCAATCATAATTCTATTAGATAAGATTATTTTTAATTATAACACATAACTAAAAAGAATTAGGACAACTATTGTAAAAGACTCGGGTATCATAACATCATAACACGGTCATATCAGCTTTAACATTTTAACACTAACACAAAAAAAACCACTTACAATCATAACACTCCTATAACAACACTCTTTTGGGATTCACTTTTTCTTTTCTAGTTAATTAAACAATTTTTTTTAAACACCAAATTAAAATACAAAATAACATTTTTATTAAAAGTTAAACAATTAAAATAACTTTTCTTTTACTTTTACAGAAGAAAACTACTACTTAAATAGAAACAAAAGAAAACTACAAGGACTAAGATGAAAAAAACCAAATTTATATTCAACCTTTGTCAACCAGACATACGCGCAAACGCACTCTACACACAGAGTGTACACACACACACTCTCAACACACACCAAATAATCACATACACACATAATAAATCCGAAAAAAAGAAAAAGTTTTTTTTTAAAATCTGTGTTTCTTTAGACGTTGGTGGAGCAACTCACGGCTCAACGCCATTGGAAAATTGAGGAGGGGGAAGGGGGGTATCATAACACCGACGCTAGATCAGCATAACACCGAGCCTTGCGTTATGATACCATGAACTCTAATAGAAGGGTGCGAGACTACTGTAATAAAAAAAATGAAAAAAAAAAAAAAAACCAAAATCCAATATCACCTACTAAATTGTACGGAGATGAATATATTCCAAACACTCAGAAAATAACACCCCAAATTTCCTAATTTCATTTCACAACACACACACCACCGCATCTCCGGCGTATCACGACGGCACACGACGGCCTTCAAAACCCATATCCAAAATCACCTCCTCTCCATTATCCACTTTTCAGTTTTCATCATTTCAACCTATTTCAAAAGTTAGCATAAACCCTAGACAAAAATGTCAGGCAATATCCCTTTTGAAATCCAAATGGAAATCATCAAAAAGGTTTATGATGTCAAGTCTTTGATTCAGTTCAGGTCAGTTTCCAAACCATGGAAATCTTTCATTGACAGCTCTGACTTTATCAAAGGTTACGGCGCCCGCCGCACCCAGCCGCATAATCATATTCTAAGTTTATCACCGGGTTTCTGCGATGAGTTAAGGTACACTTTTTTAGTAGACGATGATAACAATGAAACTTTTAAGGTACAACAACAAGAGTTTGCTCCATTTGCTGTGTCGCCTTTGCTTAAACAATATCGTATTACAAGTGTTGTTGGTGGATGTCATGGATTACTGTGTTTGTATTGTTATAATAATGATAGTAATATAAAGATGCTTGTTATTTGGAACCCTTCTATACGAAAGTCATTTGGTATTGTTATCCCTCGGTCTATTAATCCGGATGATTATGGTTTCGGGGTTTGTCCCGTCACTAAAGATCCTACCCTTGTGAAAATAATACATAGAACTGGCATGCCTTGGCATGTTGAAGTTTTTACATTGAGTTCCGGGGTTTGGAATGTCATTCCAAGCGGTAATTTGCCGCGTCAATCAATTACACTTGATAAGCGAACTCATGTTGTTATAGATAGGTTTATCTATTGGGGTGCTTACGAGAAGACTTTTACGGATGATGGTGAATCTACCATAAATGGTATGGTTGTGTCATTTGATTTGATTACCAAGGAGTTTAAAGTGGTAAACCTACCAGATTCCTTAGCAAACGAATTGTTGTTTCATATCTCATATTCTAAGCTAAGGGGCTCTCTTGTTGCGTGGGGACACATTGAGGTCGAGGGAGCACTTTGTTGTGGTGTATGGGTGATGGAGCATGATTCATCTTTTAGAAAGCTATTCAACATTGCCGCATCATTTTATAAAATATTGGGGTTTGGGAAGAATGGGGAACCTATACTTGAAATTCTAAAGGCGAATGAACACCACTTTACCACGCTTAATGTTTATGATACTTGCTCACAACAAATCAAGAATCTTGGGATTTAAGGAGTAGCAAACTCATTCTTCATGGGCTCTTACAAGGAATCGTTACTTTTGCTTCATCACTCAGATTTACATATTTATTCTGATGATAGTTGATCAAAACTATGAAAGAAACATTTTAAGGTGTGGATTTACCAAGTACAAGTTACCTAAGGATGGAGGGGCCTATTTTGTAGCTAAGGTGTAGAAAAATCAATTTCATCTATTTTAGTTATTTATGGGATCTTATCGATACTAATGTACTGGGTACTTTTCTTTCCAATTTGTGCTTTGTACAACGTAGTGAAATCGGTATTAATAAGTTTAATGTTATTCTATAATTCCATGGATAGTGTTACTTCTGCTCTTTGCTTGTGTAATTAATGATTAACAAGTCTTTTAGATGTTACTTGTTGAAATCGTGTTAGCGTTCTTTGCTACGTTACACAAACATGAGTTTATCAGTCATTGAATATGTAACATTTGAATGTCTAAATGCTTATGTGTGAACAAGAAATGATATTCATGTACTTCAACTCGAAGATTATTCTGAAAAAGAGCAAAGCATTAGTACTTGTTATTGCGATGTTTGGAAATAGTCATGAGTTTTGCTAGACAAAGTGTAGAGTAACATAGCAGAAAGTAGAAATAGTGCCATGGCCAACAATGCTTACATCAGTTGAGTACAACTAGGGAGGCTGCAATGCAATCTGATTCATCACAATAAAATAATTGTATGCTCAAGTCTCTTGGAAAACATAAATGACTGGAAATGAAATTTAACAATATTGGCTCAGCACTCTCAACCAACAATAGTTCGTAACTGTGAAGGCTTATTATGTTTTTGCGGCGGCTATTATCCAACATTTGATTCTCGTAGAAATTCAAGTGATTCTGGAATGAATATTGCTGTATTTTGGAATATTTCCATTACATAATCAGTTTTTATTGCTGTGTCCTAGCGTATAACATGGCCTATAATAATATGAGTTTGGTTCTTGTTTATGCTAACAGTAAACACTCAATAATATTATATATTACATATTTTTCAAAGTATAAGTTGCATCCTATGTCGAGTCAATGTTTTAAAGTTCACGGGTTTGGTCTTTAAAGGACTATAATGTCCTAACCGTGAGTTACCTTCTAAATTGGTTTACAGACGTAAGTAGCTATAGTTGCCGGTTTCCCATAGCTCTCATGAGAAAACCAGGGACGGTGCATGGTATGACAGCACAATTCTCCCACATATCATTTTCCATAGTAAAACCACCGATAGTCAATCGTCATATGACTCCGACTTCCACAACCCATCAAAACCTTGGATCACTAACGCAGGCTTGATAATTTAACACAACTGACAAAACGAATGCCAACAGAGTATCAATAGCATCCAAAGGCTTGGCAAAAGATTGGATACAAAAAAAAAACGTCCCCACATATACGACAACTGCTTTTTGCTGGGTTAAAGGAATCGTGATCCTATTTACTGTATAGACAACAGATACTTTTGTTTTAAAAGTTATGCTCTTAATGTGTTAGAGCTGTACTATTAGACACCAACTTGAGTAACCCTAGTGGCCTTAGTCACTACAAGAGCATACAAACGTGATCTTTTTGTTCTATCCTTTTAACTGGGACGTTCAGCCACTTGTGTTGAATGAGACACTCTGCCGCTTAGGGCCCGGACTCTCTTCTAAACATTTACTTATTGAGGTCCCAGTTGACTACTTTTCAGACTCAAGATTCCAGAAATTTTATATATTCTGGAAATTTTTGTTGGTTTTTTTACAAATTAAAAGGCAGAAAGCTGAGGTTTAAATATATCTGTGACAATTTTTGAAGTTTAGAGAAGTCCTTAGACTTCGAAAACTCAAAGTACAGCAAATATCCAAAATTGTAGAAGGTTTCAAATGTGCCAAAAAATATATTCAAAGGTTTCTAATATGTAGAAGACAATCGAAAACTATACACACCCTCCCAATTTGCATTTTTAAAAGTCAAATGATGCCAACAATAAAGAGTGAAGACAGATAAATATTAAAATAATAAACTACCAACTGGTTTGGGAGAAACTCTTTCAGTTATCTCCTGCGCTTGCCTCACCTTAATTCACAACGCTTGGTGTAAATCACGCCTCGATCAAGATGTAATTGCTCATTCAGTGCTCATAGCCCGTCTTCCGTCTGCTTATCTTCTTTAAATAGCATAAAGATAACAATAATCAATCTTAAGATTCAAAAACCACTTGAAATCAGATAATATAAATTATTAAATGTTATAGAAATTATAGAACCTTATCGGGATCCTGTGAATGACCCATTCCGGCGTATAGAACACATGATAATCCTTATGTAGCTTGTATAAGTTAGTGAATTGCCTCTAGGTCCTAGAAGCCGTTCAATAAAGTTATACTAAAATCTAAAAAGAAATGTCCATCATAACGATTTAGATGTTAAAAGAAAGAGAAAGTGTAATGAAATGAAAAGGTATGTTTGACTGTTGTGTGATAAATCCTTCGAATAAACAGGAATATCTTATCGCAGGATTTGCTTCACTGCCATAAATCCTCGCCAGTCCATTGCCATTCCCAGGGTCCCATCTAACCTCTGCCATAACACATGATATATTACAAGTGTACTATCAATGTTATGAATGTACACTAAGTTATAATTTTGTGTAAATAAAACACCTCTTGTGAAAAACCCCTCCAGCCAGTAACACCTGCAGAAGCCATGGGGTTCAGGATTCTATGTTGCCGCCCATCGAGCTCATTGAACCCATGACTTGACAATATAGCAGATACCCACAAGATTTCTATAATAAACAAGGAATTATAGTTTATGACAAAAAGGAAAGAATGTTTCTTTAGATTCGAGAAACAAAATGGACGGGTTGGGTAACGGGTCAAAATGGGTTCAGTTCAAAAAGAGTGTTTTTAGCACATGTCGGTTTGACCCTAAACACCTTTTGTCCAAATTCATACTTTGTATAAAATAATCGGTGTCAATTATGAATACAAAATCTCTCTAACTTGAGTAATAATCAAATTTGTTTATTAAAGAGGTTTTATGCATTCTAGATACACTTTGGGAAACTTTTTAGTCTGTTTGACCCATATCACTAGAGCATCAAATGCGTAACTTATTGGGTAATACCGAAAACACTCTTGTTCAAAATATCTAATCAAACAGGGACAATGTTTTCAATCATGGATAACATAATGAGCTAATCGCCTTCAGAATGTATAGTAAAGTTTGTATCTTTAGCTCTTTGGTATTGCAACGATAAAACAGACAAAAGGCCATAAATGTTTGATGTGGTCTGGAAGCTTGAGCACATTCTTGAAAAGATGCCAGAAACAATGGTGACTTTTTCAAGTCCGAGTCAAGGTCTTTTGTGGAATCATCATCAATGTCTTCACTTTATAGCTTGTCAAATGTGCCAGGAAGTGATCTTAGCAGTGGTGGTAACCCCCATAGTGTATCGTCGATCACATCTTTTAATGAGCTTCATATCTTATTGCAGGGTTAGTGGGTTACCTTGATCCAGAGTGCTTAATGAGCATCAAATGGGTAACTTTTTCGGTATGGAATGGGTTGACCCGATACACTTTTTCGTCTAAAAAAACTTGTTCTATGTTTATAAGTAACTATTCTCATATATGACCAGAAATATGTTTCACGTGTTAGAATTATTGGAACAAAAATATGGTTTTTTTCCAGTTGAAATTGTAAAAATAGCTAATCAAGCAGGAACAATGTTTTCAACGATTAATTACAGAATGGGTTCATACCCATTTGAATGTATTGAAAAGTTTGTATCTTTAGCTCTTTGGTGTTGCAACGATAAGCCCGACAAAAGGCCATCAATGTTAGTTGTAGTCCGGGAGCTTGAGCACATTCTTGGAAAGATGCCAGAAACAGGTGGTCTTTTGTGGAATCGTCATCAACCTCTTCATTTTATAGCTCATCAAATGTGCCTGGGAGTGATCTTAGTAGTGGGGGTAACCCAATAGTGTGAGCAATGCAGTTATTTAAATGAAGAGTGAAGCGTAATTACATAGTTTTTCTACTTTTTTAGAAATGAATAAACTTCATAACATATCAAGTCCGATTTATCTTTTTGTCCATTAACAATTACAGAAATATAGATTCCCATAATCTTGACATTCTTATTAAATTGTGTATCATGTCAAACATTTTAGCTAACTAGCTATAAAGGAAGTCCGTTTTGTTTTAGATGTTTGTGATAAGATTTTGACATACTCATTTTTTGAGAAAGGTTAAGGGTGTTTGCAAGTGTGTTCAAAGCATGATTTGATTATCTGAAGATGTTCAAACCAGCATGTGTTTATGGTAACATTAAAAGACGTGAGAATTATGTTTTAACAAAACTTAAACGATACAAGCAAGGATCATTTAAACACATAAGCACAAACAAACATGTAAAAACAATATAAGACGTGAGAAAATATGTAGACTCGTAAGATTCCATAACTGACAGTGATAAACAACTAAAATAGATGAAAGTGATTTTTCCATACCATAACTACAATCTAGGCCCCTCCCCTCCTTATGTTACATATCACTTCGTAAATCCACGCCTTGAAACGTGGCCATCTTATTTTATTAATTAATAAAAACTTATTAGAATATAATATAATAAATCCGAGGATTCAAAAGTAGAAGTAAGATTCTTGTATAAGAGCCCATGAAGAAGAGCTTTGCTCCGATAATCCAGATTTCTTGATTTGTTCGTGAGCAGGGGTCGTAAACATCAAGCGTCAGTAAACTTATGTCATTCTTCCGAGTTTAATATAGTTTCCCTTTTTCTTAAACTGTATTAATATTTTACATACTAGGGCGCGAATTGTGAATAGCTTTCTAAAAGATGAATCATGCTCCATCACCCATACACCACAACAAAGCGCTCCCTCGACCTTAATGTATCCGGACACAACAAGAGACCCCCTTAGCTTAGAAACGGAGCAGCATGACCACAACTCCTTTGTTAAGCTATCCGGTAGGTCTACGACTTTAAACTCCTTGGTAATCAAATCAAATGTCACAACCATATGATTTAAGATAGATTCAACATCAAAAGTCAATTCACAAGCACCCCAGTAAATAAACCTATCTATAACAACCCGAGTTGACGCGGTAAGTACAATTGATTGACGAGGTAACTTACTACTTGGAATCACATTCCAAACCCCCCGAACTCAATGTAAAAACTTCAACATGCCAAAGCATGCCAATTCTGCATTTTATTTTCACGACGGTAGGATCTTTAGTGACGAGACAAACCCAGAAACCATATATTTCTGATGACCTATATGGATTGAAGTACAAATACCAAATGATTTTCGGATTGAAGGGTTCCAAATAACAACCATATATTTCTGATGACCTATATGGAAACCATACAAACACAACAATCCATGACACGCACCAACAACCCTATAAACACTAAATTGTTTGGAAACTGACCTGAACTGAATCAATGAATTGACATCAGAAACCTTTTTAATGATTTCCATTTGGATTTCAAAAGGGATGTTGTCTGACATTGTTTTTTTATAGGGTTTATGTGAAGTTTTGAAAAAGGTTGAAATGATGAAAACTGAAAAGTGGGTATTGGAGAGGAGGTGATTTTGGATCTGGGTTTTGAAGGCCGTCGTCATACGCCGGAGATCAAAGATTTGAAAAGTGGGTTTTGACTGTTTGAGAGTGTTGTCGAAATGAATGATGAAAATTTAAGTCCGTATTGAGACTTTGACTGGTGCTTTTGACCAACATTTTTATGGATACAGTATTAAACTCGTCTTTTACAAAAAGAAAAAAAAAACGCTCATCTATTAAAGGTTGTACGTCGTACAATTTTTAATTATATTCCATCAGATAACATCTTATTAGACGTAAATCATTATTACTATCATTTATATATGGTTCAAATATCTAAAGATTAAGGAAAAAGATTCTTTCTAATTAAAAGATTTATGTTTTTCTCAAAGATCATTGATATATCCAACTATTCTCCTACTTAAACAGAATTATCAAGTGTTCTGGTATATTTTTGGTAAACATTTGACTTTTTGAGGTCAAGTGACTACTTTTCAGACTTTACACTTTTCAGATTCTGGTATTTATTTTACTCTTGTGACTTATTTATATATTAGAGGTACAAGAACAAGTATTCTTTCGGCTGGATGATATAAGTGTTCTTCGGACTAGTGCAGATGTCAGTTCATGAGTTTATTTCTCGGGGAACACTAAGTGATTGGCTTAATAGTATGAAACGTCTGAGACTTGATTATTTGCATTCTACAGGTGTGCGTTTTGAAAGTGATTATGTGTTGCATTGGATTCAGCAAAAGGCATTCATTATCTTCACATGGAAGACAACCCACCTGTATTCCACCATGATATCAAAACAAGCAACATTCTCATCAACTCCAAACTCACACCAGATCAACATGTCTTACTTT
>BQNB010058633.1:0-37675 GCA_026074375.1 Tanacetum coccineum | reverse complement strand
TAACAAACTTCAAAAATCTTGCATGAATTTTTCCTTGACGTAAGAATTATTAAAACGTGCATGTCGTGAGTCCTTTGGATCGTCCTAACCGAGATCCAAATGGATTGACAAGCTCACTGACGAAACGAGGCAACATCGAAGAGGTGGAACCTTATAAACAACATTTTGATGACTTAAAATTAGTAACAACGAAACCAAGTTTTTAAACGGGTAAATAAACGTAACGCTGTTTATAAAATTTATTTAACACTAAAAAATATTTTTTAAAGCTTATTCGGGTTTTAAAACATAAAAGTTACATATTATATATAGGAATAAGATCGTGAGAAAACCTAATCTCGGCGAAAAACCCAGAAAACTCAAACAAATGCCCTAAAAATACTAAATAGATGCCCTAACTGTGCGGCAACTCTTCTCGAAAAAATTAGGGCATCTGTTTAGTTTTTTTAGTGCATCTGTTTGGTTTTCTAGGTTTTCCAGCAAAATATGGTTTTCTCTAGAACTCATTCCATTATATATAACCCTATTTTGGAAAGTCAAGAGATTAAAAACAATCACACGAAAGTTAAAGGTTAATTGTGTAATTTACTTAATTTAGAAAATAGAGGGACTAAGATATGCCACTTTGAAACTTAAGGGTATTAGATGTAAATAAATAATTTTTATAAATAATTTAAACGAGTTGAACAAACCGTGATATATATATAAAACTGATACTTCTACAAATTAAGTGAAGACGACGATATAAATAAATAGGCATGATAGGAAGATATATAAACTTAGTCACTTACGAATAATGCTTATATTTTCCTAAGATATAAATTGCATGAACTTGTAATTATAAGTTGCGACGCATAATGTTATCAAATTATGTATATATACTCATAGATGTAAAGTTGTGTATCATCCCTAGGGCCAACGGTTTGATCAACATTTTAAAAACATAAAACGTTATCTCATAAACGACAATGCCCTTTGTTGACCCATTTGCATAAGTCATTTCATACGTTAAGTTTTAGAATGTAAACTCAGATTTGTCATAATTACTTAGGTGTTTGACTGAGTCACTATTTGACGTGCATTGATCCATTATCAATTCCAGACGATTAATCGACAAGGTGAGTTTTCATAGCCCCTACTTTTCTGTTTTAGATCATCTTTTGGGGTGAGAACATTGCTTATTTTTAACAGTTGAACACAAGTACAATTACTGATTTACTATTGGGTCTAAGTCCCTACTCAACCCAACTTGCTATGTTGCCCACTTTATCATGAACCGTTAATTACTTGTAAGCGCGAATGTTATGGATAGATCTATCGGGATTGACATCCCTGTTTGTCTTGGACTGACATTAGTCAAGCAAACACAGTTTCATTTGAGTCAGTTACGGATGTTGCGGGTTGAACATCTGCACGGGCTTATCTACGATGGTACATGTTAACGCTTCGGTGTCATGAGCTTAGACAATAGTAAATACTTTTCATTGTGATATATAGGATCCCTATATTTCATACTATGGTATTAAATCTTGTGGTTCATCACTATTATCAAACAACAAACCTATGAACTCACCAACTTTATGTTGACATTTTAGCAATGTTTTTCTCAGGTACTCTATCTTACGAAATATAAGGAGTCTGCATTGGTATATTGGCATGTAGAGGTCTATCTCTCGTATCAAGTCCTCTTCACGCCATGAAGTCACAATCCCAAATCTAGTCTTCCGTTGCAGTGAAATTTGGGGGTGTGACACTTATGTTTGTATAAATACCCTCTCTATACCTTAGAGAGGGTATTGGTTGGTTTCATTTCTCACACACACTAGTAATCTAATATTCTCTCTTTTTTTTCTCTCTCTAGAAACCTCCCTTTTATCTTTTCTCTCTCTAGTTCTTCATTGATTGGTTAAGTGTTTAGAAATAACATGGTTTCTACAATTGATATCAAGAGCCATGAGGTGATCTAATAGGTTTTGTGTGCATATTTGTGTGTGTCTTTTGGTTCGAACTCAACAAAGAGTCTTCACTTTTTGTGGGTTTAATATATAAAGTTTTCATTTTTATGCATCTTCTATCTTATCATAAGTTAGTTGTAAAAGAAAATCCTAGAAAAAACATCAAAAGATTGATCTTTTTAAGGTTTTTTGGTTTGAAACTCATTTTTTACCCAAAATCTTGATTTCAAATTTTTTGTGTTAAAAACTATAAAGTTTGTGTTTTTAGGGTTCTTACAAGCTTAGGATAGTAAGTTATACAAAAAAAATCAAACAAAAACGTAAAAAAGTTAGTCTTTTAGTGATTTAAAAAAGTGGGTTTTTTGCCTTGGGCGATTTATACTTATGTTGGCTTAGGTGATTGATACGTGTGTAAGCTTAGGCGATTTATACACCTGATACATTAGGCGAGTTATACACCTGATACATTAGGCAATTTATACACCTGGTTCATTAGGCGATTTATACACCTGATACATTAGGCGATTTATACACCTGATTCATTAGGCGATTTATACACCTGATTCATTGGGCGATTTATACCTATTGCCCAGGAAATTTATACGAAATTTCTTCTAGGTGATTTATACATCTTCCTTGGGTGATTTTTACCTCGTATATTGGGCGATTTATACATCTCTTTTGGGTGATTTATACGTTTCTTCTGGGTGATTTATACGGTTTTTTTTGTGATTTATAAAATCCTGTAAAATATTCATATATCTTCTCGGTTTTATCAAGAATTGTAAAATCCCGTGTAATTCTATTACTTCATCACTTCAAGAACAACATGTTAACATAAATTAATCTAATCACTGAACTATGTATGACTCATGGAAGAGCCGTATGGAACTATATATAGATAATAGGGAGAATGGGAGAATGATTCTTAACTCAGTTGAAAATGGTCCTCTTATCTTGCCTACTGTTGAAGAGAATGGAGAAACCAGGAAAAAGAAGTATGAAGAACTCTCAACTGCAGAAAAGCTCCAAGCTGACTGTGATCTTAAAGCTACCAACATTGTTCTTCAAGGACTACCTCACTACTATCTACTATGCCGGTATACCCTTAAAAGTATTTCAAAGTATACAAAAACCTACCAAAAAGCATGAATACTCCAATAATTAGCGAATGTCACGTCATCGGAAATCGTAAAAAAAAACTCATAATGAGACGAAATTGAAAACACGCCCGGTAAAAGTAAGAGACAACAGTCGCAATTAGCAATCACAAACTACTGGAAGAAATTTAAGACATAAAGGTTGTACGCACCGCACTGGGCAAGATAATATGAACTATACGATCTGCACTTTTGACCAGGGATCCTACCACACTATCTGGTCACCGGCTTAGGTCTTAACATAAGGATACCACTAATAATTGCGAGTAAATTTCCCAAACAAACAAGAAACATACCAATGCTTAAATCCAACACTCCCAGACATATCCTCGAGACATAGGATGCATAACCATTCAAACCATGCAATACACCTTATCTCAAAAATAGATGGAACTCATAAGTTAATCTTTACCCAAATATGGAATATAAGAAGAAGAAACCCCATTTTGTCGTATGCAGGGCGTACTCGAGAAATGTCTCAATCACTTTCCAGCAATGTACCTGACAACTCCCCGGAACAGGAAGCCACCACGGGACATTCCATTTTAAGAATACTTGACTCGCCAACCTCTCAGGCAACCCAATTACCTGAACTAGAACTAACTTTGACCCCTACTCCAGGGCGTGAACACTCCTAAGAAATAAATAACCTTAGTGTTCCTGCACTAATATCACAAGTGCATGGGCCATCTCGAAAGAGAAGTAGATCACCATCATCGCCATTCTTCCTGATTGCCATCCATTACTTCTCCGACGGTTCAACCAAGATAGAGACATCAGAACTCAACCCAAAAGATGTGACGGCCAGACTAGAGGACCTGGAAGTAGAAATTGACACTCTTCATGCAGACACCGAAGACAAAGAGCTTCTGATCTCCGAATTACAGGATTCTCTCGCAGCTGCCGAGAATGAGATCGTAATGTTGCAGATAAGGGTAGCTGATGCCGAGGACAGACATGCTGAGGATCATGATCAGATTCAGAAAATTTTAGCTCGCCTAGGCCTATAAGCAAAACAGCAAGACTCGCATACTATGTTATTCCCGGCTTGCAAAGAAACTTTAGGCAGAGAATTAATAAAGACTTGTACCTTACTTTCATGAAATAATAAATTCTGCCCTAAAAGTTTCTGAGTACATTATATTTGATAAATTTTGGAATCAAATGACAAGCATCTTAATGCACCAATGAAATGACACTATCGAAAATATTTATAAGTGCAAAACAAGTATACCCATTGCCCAACAGATGGAGAATACAATCATGTGCTCAATAAACGAAGGTAGGGAAACTATTTCCAATGAACACTATGAAATTTGAAGGATCATTTTGAAAGACCCACACATTGTGCTTCAAACGAAAAACAACAACCCTCACCATATTTAATTCTTTCTTGCACTATTTGACATTTTGTCAGTCCGAAATTCTTTTCATTCACAATCAATGAGCGCCTTTTCAATGAAAATAGAAATACAGAATGCGTTTAAAGGCTTACCAGGTAATAACCTCGAATCATACCAAGATGCGAGTTGGGGTACATAGCAATATATGATTATAACGGGAAGGGTGAAACAATAAAATACACAACCCGAAAACCTATTCAATCAGATCTATAATATTTCTGTTCATAATACAACAAAATGCAAAATATAGGAAATACAACAAAGATGTAAAAGGCTAAAACGACGGATACATCACCACGTGAGAAGAAACACATTGGGTAGACCAGTAAAATAAGTGATGTGATGATTATGATCATAACGGGAGTGAAAATCTCTATAGGGAATCCCATGAGGATTGGTAATCGGCAGTTTTGAGGAAGAAGATGAGAAACGTGAAACCGTAGAGTGGGTGATAAATTAAGATGAGGAGTGAGTAAAGTGAAACTTGAAAGATGTAGGAAAAAGGGGGCGGCGTAGTGGGTAGGAGTTAGTGGAGGAAATTCGATGTAAAATATTTAGGGATGGACATAGACTTTGTCTTAGCAAGAGCGATCACAACTAAACCCTAAACTTTCCAACAAAAGCAATTATTCGAAAAACATATACGCTTGAGATTTTAATTTTTACTCATAGATAATACACACCATCATATGAAACAAGATACACGTAGTAAGATAAACACATAAGGTGAACATAAACTTTCAGAGGACCACATGAGTGGTAGAAAGTAGCAAGAGAATAATAAACCACAAATCAACATATAACATAACATCATTCATTAGGTGTTTGGGAGACACGACAATTTATATACATCACGAGTCTCTGTACCGACTATGCTTACATCGAAATAACTAACTAAACGAAAAGGGGATGGCATTGTAACCTTAGGTATCATAGCATGATCAACTTATGTATAAGTTCGGTCGACGACAGATTATGCTCAATAAGTATTCGATATAATGGACAAAATGAGACTGTATGATACGGCACACGCTTATCTTACTCATTCATCACATTAAAGACAATACTCAAAGAAACTATGAAGGACTACGATTCATTAAAATACATCATGGGGATTAAATCCTACACAAACGAAACAAGGATAAAGGTGAAACGTTTGATGATTCTTCCTGGAGGATTCAACATAAGATTAATTAAAATGTTCCAGGAACAAAACGAATTTCAAATACCCGCCCACCTACTGAAGAAAGTACTTTTTCCAGAAACCTTCCACCCAATTGCCACAAATGCAGGTAGACAATAAGCCCTAGTATTACAATGATGTACTGGTGATCCTCTTCCTGTGGAACACTCGCCAAATAACAACCAACCACCACAACGAACACAACCGCAATCAAGGGAACGAGATACGACATTTTAATCTAAGGACGAATGAAAATTTAAGTAAGGAAACTTATTTTACGTTTTGACAAATTTGAGAAATTGACAAAGTATATATATAAGGTGGGGGTAACGGTTCACCACATTTCTAGCCATTAGAACCCCACTCGCCACTTTCGTCTTTTCGTAACCCATGCCGCAAATAGGACAACTTAAATTCAGAACAAAAGTGTACAACTTAGAAAGACTGCGATACCTCATAGAAATTTAAATCCCATTTCGAATGGCTACTTAATGACCTGAAATAAATCATACTACTTCGGGAGTTAAAAAAGTTTACAAGATTGACAAACATCATCCCTAAACCACTTTATGATACTGTAGAGGGACAGTAATCATGTTCACTCAATTATTCAGTTCAGAATTAGCACGCAAATACTTTATAATACTGTGTGGGGACAGTAGTCATAACCACTCAATTGTTTTATTCAAAAAGTGTACTCAAGCACGTTATAACACTGTGGCAAGACAACAGTCATGAAACAAATAAATCTTTTTTTTTTGAAATATTTTGACACTACAAGAGACAAATGCATTCACATAATAACCATTGGTTTGCAAAGGTGGAAATACAAGTACATAGTTTAAGGCAACAACGTTTTATTCAAAGCAGTACAACAACACGGTTACAACAATCCTTAGACCGTTAATCCGATGACTCATATTCTGAGTCGTACCTCACTATTATTGTGTTTACCTTTTGAACTTCCCCAAATTCTAAAAAGAATGCATCATTTTCGGCTTGTTCTTGCCTAATTTTCTCCTCTTGTGCCTTTTTGTTCATGGCCTTTTCTTCCAACATTTCTTTTATAGCTTCTTCATCCATACGGAGTTGATGTAACTCTTTCTCGGTAAGAGGGAAACTAGTCTATGATGCCAAGAACATCCTTATACCCTCCATTGTGTTACTGGCCGGAAGTTATTTTTCCTGAAACCAAGCCGACTTAGCATCCATTTGTTTCTCTAGTTGTGCCGCCTTCCCATACATAGAAAGATGCAGCTTGCGATCCTTTTCAGAACTTTCTTTTAAAAGGGTGCAAATCAAGGCACGACTCTCTTGAGAAATGTCATTACATTCTCTAAGCATCTTTCTTGGATCGTTCTCATGACGGCGCATGAATCTTCTAAATGAAAAAACCAATTAAAATATCACTCTTGCGACCTTATCTTCATTAATTAATCTTTGCACTAAAGCTTCGACTTTGAAATCAGTATGAGGAAGCGCACAGGCCATTGAAGTGTTTTGTAGTAGGATTTAAGTTTGAGAATTTGAGAGGGATGAGGTGGTATTTATAAGACAAAAGGGGAAAAAGGGAAATAATTTACGATTTTGTTATTTACTTCAACGGACATATTCCCAACATTTTGTCGCATTGGCTGGTCACAATGATGAGACATTCATTTAGGGACACGCGAGAACCAGTTCAAGACCAAATACCCTTACTTGATCGCAAATCCACAATTTTCTACAAACGTCTTGATTTCGGGACGAAATCTTCTAAACCTTGGGCGGACTGTTGGGGCTGCCCCGTAAGAAAAATTAGACTTCTCTTTGCGTTTTTGTTAAGTTAATAGTCATGTACTGCAAGTTTATGAATTTACCGTTAATTTCAACAAGAGGTCATTTTATGATCGTCAATGCATTACTTTTGTTCATGGAAAGTTTAATTAGCACACGAATATCACCACTATTGCTCTTGTGTCTAAGAGGATATTTTAGAACTTGTAGCAATAAAACAATAATTAAATTTTTTCAATTTTCAAACGAAATCATTTACTCAGATTATTTTCATGAAACCATCTACGTTCGATAACCATGCAACTCTTTAAGATAATTCAAAAGAAATATACACTTAAGAATACATATAAACCAATTATCAGATATATGCACATGCATATATATAAAACCAACACATACAAATGGCAAAACATGCATATCACATACAGACTTAAACACTACCCTACCCCCAATTTTTTCTTACCCCATATTTTTAAATATCTCTTGATTTCGTTATTATGAACCCCTGATGAAATTTCAACTGGAAGAAGAAAACAAGAAATAATGGAGATTTCCCTTAATAGTATTGAAAAAGGGTAGATGTTGATTTAACAGTATTAAAAATAAAAATTAAAAAAATTTTACACTATGGTTCAAATATCTTAGTATAGAGTCAATTCCACATGCAACATTTTCATTAACCAATCAAAATACTTTGAGTATATATAAGGCACCATGCACGAACAAGTTATCTCAACTAAAATTTGAAAGCAAAGATTAAACAAATCGGTGAGAGTTAGGTTTTCGCTTTCGTTGGATTCGAGAGCTAGGAGGCGTTGGATTTAAAGAGTAGAAACAAGAAGGGTTCGAGCCCTTTTGACACCATCACCTTGGTAAGTCAACCTCGTAGTTTAACGTTCACATGTCATTCACCATATAGTTTAACGAAAGCCTCAGCCTCACAAGGTTTGCACACGACCTATAACCAAAAGGTGTCTAATATGTAAGCAACATATGATACTTGGTCAGTGAATGATTAAAAATGACAAATATAATATAAAGTAACTAATGTAAACAACGTAGCATGCGTAAAAAAAATAAGCGAAGCATAAGTAATCTGGTAAGCCACATATCATGCGTAAGCCCTAATAACGAACCAAAGGAACCTGCTATAATTTTTAAACATTTGCGTAAGTGTAAGCTTTGGCTCACTAGGGACTAACGAACACTAGGTCTAAGCGTAAAATGTTGTAGAACTTCTTATATTGTGACCTCGACCTATAGAATGTACATGACCAAGTGACCACATGGAATCACAGCAAGTTTTGTCATGTGTGGCGCGCACAGATTTGTAAGAGTAGTGAACCCATTATACTCATCGGACCGCGTCGTACTAATACCCCGTTTGCAATTGAAGAATGGCTATCGCTTTGAGACACTACCACATGCGTGCCATAGCTCCACAAGCCGAGCTTGTCGCATGTTTGCGCTTCTGCTACCATGATAAGTATAGAGATGATAGTCTGAGAGAAGCCTTCCTTCATAGCAGCGCTGGTTGTTGTTAGGTACTGCAGTAGATGCTCACAATCTCTTGTGTTTTTCAAAGTTTACTGACCTCACAAACCAAAAAGTATTCAAGTCAGGCACCAAATATGGAAAAAAATTTTCTTCCTCTATTTATCTATTTGATCTATTATAGTAGTGGACAATATCGCACACCAGTTTTATCCCCCCATCTAGAACACTACCCACCCATACATCAACTTCTACCTTCTCCATATTCCATCTCCTCGCTAGCATAATACTGACAGTTAGATAGCAGATGAATCCGGCATGCGCTGTGTGTATAAAATTCTTCAGTATTTGAGAGAATAATGTATCGAGTGTGTAGTTTGTGATTGTGTCTACCTGCATCGATGGTGTAATTTTAAGTTAGCATTTCGAGAATATCGCTATATTAGAGTCTGATGAAGTAGGAATCCACTTCGGATATAACAGATGTAGTCATGATTACACGTTATACCTGCGGCCCGAATGATGACGCTCGTAGTTTCTCGGAGTAATATCTCAGTGGCTACAGAAATTAGGACGTTTGCTCTCGGATGACTCTGTAGATTTATAACGAGCTCATAGAAGTGATATTGTCTCGAAGCGTAATTGATACGTGTGTGTAGAAAATTTACTATATACTAAGCACTTTTGAGTATCGTTGCTAGGTCTGTTGAAGTGACAAGCCCCCGGTGTATGTTCTGACACGCCGTATCGTGTAAACCCTTTGCTTATGTGCCAAATGGGTGCTAATACCTAATTTGCAGAAATACAGTGTGTTTTATGAAACCGCTAGTGTGTGAATACGCTGTGATATCTTTCACAGATAAGTGCTGCTTGCGTGTTTTGGTAAGTAGAACATTCATAAGAGAGTGATATCTCTAACTGAATGTGTAGTAGGAGCTGTATATGTGTGTGTGTGTGTGTTAAGTCCGCAATAGATCTATTTATTGATAACTACAAATAGCACGTACTGCGGGTATACTCGCTTAGCGAGAATTTGTCAGAAGCGCTAATCGCGTGTTAAAAGGTTAAGTCTAGTAGTCGCGTGTCAGACTGAGTGACGTAATTTGAGACTGTTGAGCAGAGGACGAGAGAGATATTGGCTATTTTAGAAGCGCAGCGTAGAAGAGAGTTTATTGTTAATAACAGATGTGTAAACCTATTTAATAGAATTAATTTTGAGAGACTCAGCTACGTAAGTCAAGATGGAAACGCAAAGCAATTATTGAGACGTTAGTTAATATAATGTTGGAAATATGTGTTGCTGTGCATAGAAGGCGCGTAGATTTAAGGGATCGATTCGATGGTTGAGTGACTGTTACAGATAACCGTCTTCTCAAGTTGCGTAAGATATGAATCTCATGTGTAAATTTTTAAAAACAAGCAATGTTTCTCCCCCCAAGTTATAAAACATTTATTCAAAACGAGTAAAAGAGTGGGGCTATGAACTCACCTTATGCGGGCAGTAGATCAAAAGGATCCAATCAAGTGAAAATGAATCTCACGTTCCTAGCGATAACCTAATCATATAGTCGTAGTTTAAGAATGATGTACAACGAATAACGCTTAACGCAAGAGCTGATCATCCGAGCATGAGTAGACACGGCGTATCCTTTTCAAACGTACTTTCGAAAGTTATAAGTTTTGACAAGTCTCGACACTTTAAAACATCTTCGAAAATATTTTGTCTTTTAGTGTATTTCGTCTTTTAGTGTATTTCGTCTTTTAGTGTATTTTGTCTTTTAGTGTATTTTGTCCTTTAGTGTATTTCGTCTTTTAGTGTATTTCGTCCTTTAGTGTATTTCGTCTTTTAGTGTATTTCGTCCTTTAGTGTATTTCGTCTTTTAGTGACCCGACATACCAAAGTTGACTCGATAACCGTAAATGTTGACCTAGACTCGACACTTTACGTTATTCTTCATTTTATCATAAGTTTGATAATAAAAGTATATTTTTCGACGCTTTTATAAAGTTTACGAAATTTCGGCATGACCTTTCTAAAAATATCGACTTTCCATTTTTATCAACCTCGACTCGTGAAAATATCCGTTTTACAAAGTACATCTTTTATTGACTCGAAAGAATATCCGATCTATTTTCGACAACACCTCAAATATCGCAACAAATCCGTTCTAAACCTAAACCTCTTCGACTTTCAATTTACGCTTCCAACAAATCCAACATCTAACTTAATCTCTTCGCCAACAATATTTAAACTCAACATACGATAACTCTTAATAAATGATATAACCGTAGTGATAACAATATATATATCAAAATAGTCACAACGAACTTTTATGCACAAAAGTACAACTACTTTTTATGTTCTTCTATTTATAAATAAAAAGATTAAATTTTGAGACTTGTAGTTTTATAAAAAAATAGGTAATGATTTACACAACGATCCGCTTTGTACACCTTGTTCGGAATGATCATACGAATGCAAAAGTACAACTTATTTATGAAAATAAAGAGATGACTTACAAGAAAACGCGACGAAAGATGATTAGAACTAAAAACAACCCAAACGTTGTTTTATAAAATACCCGGATGAAATAACAATCAACTCGAACAATATATCTTCAAATGTAAATGATTGAAAGTGAAAAATGTATGATTTTGTAAGTGTTTGTGTTGGTTCGTGTGTTTTAGAGAGAGAGAGAGCACAAGAGAAAATGAAACTAGTGTGTGAAAATGATTATGTAAAATGAGAAGCAAAGGTATATGAATACAAAGATCACACACACACACACACACACACTTGTGTGTGCCGTTTGGTTAGGGGACAAGAAAAGGGGGACCAAAATGATCCACCTATCAAATGTTACCTAGTACTAGTCCTTAACCTTAAACCATGCAAGCTTGTCTAGTGAATTTGATTTTCAAAATTTGAATCCTATGTATGCATGCATACATATCCGGTTATGAACAAGGCAAGGGGGGACCAAAAATGTTTTCCCATATTCTAGGATCACTAGTGCTATTTGATGAATTAATTTCCAAGGCCTTTGTATGCACATGCATATGTATAGATTAAAACGCGTATCACGTAAATAACAAATCGAGTAACGGTAACACGGAAAATTACAAAATTTTTGATATTGCTTTAAAGCATAAAAACATGGCTATTGCCAAAATACTACAACGTTTGGTGTCCCGGTTCGCTCCCGATGACGATTCTCAGATAATAACGGAACAATTTCCCGGTTAAACGGAAAAGCTAAACGAAACTTTTAAAAATTCAAATTACTAAACGAAAACGGCTAAATTAATGAACGAAAATTCTCGGGGTGTCACAAGAGAGGATTCCGGATAGAAGAGGGGAAACCGCTACTACACCGTTCATGGATAAGTCGATCACCAGTCCAGAGGGGATGTGAGTAAAGATCTATGGACTCAAGGAGCGCCTACAATAGAGGACTCAAAATATGAGATATCATGGGAAAAGATTGATTGGTATACTTAGCAGAAAAGGTACGGAACTTACTATAACGTTGTAATATCATAGCTATAAAATGGATATGTGTCAACCAGCTTAAATGGTATGTTTATGCAGTACTCATGAGATATTAAGTAGCTAAACCTCTCAATTTGCATAACAAACATAATATCATCTATCTCCTTCTTGAATTTTAGTAGACAGTAGACTATCGTTAATATTCTTCAGCTCCTAAAATGGTTAGCATAGTCTGTTTTACGTTACCAGAATAAAAAGTGTTATTATTCTTGTGACAATTGGTTTAGATAGTTACTATGGTTTTCTGATTCCTATGTAGGCCAACATGCTTGAAGATGGAGGAAAAACGCCAATACTAACTCCTTTAGAACTTGAGGATATTGGATATAAAGTTGTAGCCTGTCATCTTTCTTTGATGGGGTATCCATCCGTGCAATGGAGGTCAGTTATTCGTTGTGCTCTATAGAGAACTGCTATAGGAATTTTCAACTTTATTTTTGGTTTAAGGATGATCGATTTTGGACAGATTACGAAAATATAAATGCAAAAAGAACTATCATATTAGTGATCTCTGTCCATAATCTCTCAATCTTGTGAAGCATCGTGTTTGCATTTTTTGTATGAACTCTGATCTGTTTGTTGCAAAAAAAATCCGTGTAAAAATCGTCTAAAAAGTTGACACTTGGAAGCATGCCATCAATTGATGAAGTTAAAGAATTCTTAGGTTTGATCACCTATTATGCAGAAGAAAAGCGTTATGCTACTAAAAGCAATCAGTTTGTGCAGTAAAGAAGGCTGTTAAAAACCAATTTATTATGTGTAGTAAGTGTATTGTAATTGTAAATGTGAGTGTGAATTTGTAATTGTGATTGTATTCTTTAATATATGCTAGAAGTGATTGTGTGCTTACTGTAAATGTTTGTATGCTTTAATTTTGTGCAAGTATCTGTGATTCATAAATTATTTTATAATTAAGATCTACATTTGTTAATGATTTATATCTAACCAATTTACAAATAATTTATGAGCGGGTTGGGTCACAACTCACAAGTCAAATTGGTTGGGTATAGGTTGAAACATGTACTTTTCTATATTTGGCCTTCAATGAGGTTGGCTGGATTTTACAAACAAGTAATGTGCTATAATGTTTGCATCGTTTTAGTTTAGGTCAATTAATCGGAAGGTAAGCATGAAGCGGTGTGAGCAAACTGGGCATTTACACATCGGATTTCTTGAATATATCTGACTCGATAACAACGGAAGTTTACATGTAAGTCCATGGTGGTTTGAGGGATAAAGGACTTTTGTAAACAAAGAACTTGAGAGGTATTCATTCTCCTGGAATGCAATTTTCTCTAATAAATTCTCATAAAAACACATATATTGTTATGGCTACCTTTGTAATGCAATTTGCTCCCTCGTCAACATAGAATCTAAAGGTCTGGAAGAGAACGACAAAACCACTAGTGTAGCTTATATTGATTTGGAGACCAAAAACAAGTATGTTAACTTTATTAACCCACAAATATTGCAGTCTGTTAGTATTAGTATAAGTATATTACTATAACAATAATGCACTTCCTTGATAAAACATTTTGTAGGTGTTCATCGCCACCATCAATGAATATATCGCATGATGATTTTGAGCTAACTGTTGTGGAAACCCCTAATTACAATGAGCCATTAACTGTGAAGAAAGAACCAATCAATGAAGCTTATTCTACTACTATTGAATCTGTCTCTGAAGTTAACTTCTCTCATTCGACAATAATCCAAACAAATTTTCCACATCAGCAATTACCACATTCGTTTACTTCCTCTTGTTTGACTTCTGCTTCCGCATTCAATACTCCTATAAAACAACACATATCTCATAACAGATCCCCTTTATATTCAAGTGTAAATTCACATGTTTATAAAAGAAGAAAATCCTCACCTCCCGTGACGGTTAAAATGAAGCAGTATGATTCTCCAGATCCTAAAACACCTAAAGAAATAAACAAGTTTAGTGTCCCTCGATCCTGCATTTTGGATGTACCGGAGGCATCATCTACCACTTGTGGTGATGTTACAAAAAAAGAATTAAAAATATCTTGTTCGCTTTGCAGAAATCCATTAGGTCTAGTGGAAAATAATTATTTTGTTTCGTGTTCTGTAACTTCATTATCTATGGTGCACCTAGCAACAATCTGGAAAGGGATAGAAACAATCTGGAAAGAAGAAAATCCGTCAACTGTTCTAAATTTTGGCTTTATTTTGCAGCTACTCTTTTATTCTGATAGACTAGAAATTCAACATATTGAAGCATCAATGAATAGCAAGGTTAGTAAGCGCATCTTAGTTTATTATGAAGTAATACACACAGAATGCATGAAAGCAGATTACATATAACATTTTGAACCTATTTCGAGCACAAACATCAATCGGGTTGCTCGCTGTTGAGGCTATCTAAACCTGTAAGTTCGATTTTACTCTACTGTCAAGTGCTGCTTGTCAAACGTATTGGTATTAAAAGAAGTTAGTCACTACTGTTTGGGAATAAGAATGATTTGTACTGCCAGTGTATACTTTATGCTGCTAATGCAAGACTTAATGCTGCCAGTAGTAATCTCGTAAGTTAATGCTGCTATTGATACTACTGCTATTGGGTTTAAAAGGAGTTAGTGCTGCCAAGTATACTTTATGCTGCTAATGCAAGACTTAATGTCACTAATACTAATTTTAGTAACCTGATTTTTAATACAAGTAACATATTAAGGTCTTTGCTATGTATAATTTTCCATTTCTTAAGTCTCATGGTAACATCAGACATACATATTTATGATAACTAATATTGTTTAGGGTGATCACTATTTGCTGACCAACACCAAAGTGCTATTCCACAAGCAAACGTAGAGGTACATCTTTCATATGCTTTTGGCTCTGGTCTATTGTTGGTGCATACCAATCATACTAGAAACTTTTAGATTTGTGAGTAAGTCCAACTGATAAAGAGGTTTACACATCTGTATTGATAAAGAGGTTTACACATCCTGTTAATATCCCGAAAGTAAGCATCATATCTTGTAAAACAACTTCTATATCTTTCATATTTTTAGTTGTGATCATGCTTATTTATGATGGTTAAATGCAGCCACCACAGAATGTCGTTAGTTCCTCATCATCATTAGCCAACTCTCCTGCTTTTGTTCGCCCATCTCGAACCCCTACTTCTACAAGTAAGTTTTGGTCATACTTCAAACCATATACCCACCCATCTATCCATGTACTCCTATAGAGGTATCTTATATGCTGTCTTTTCATATATAATGTACTACAGGGTTCGGCTCTGCTTTAAATATTGAGACACTTGTTGCTGCTGAACACAGAGAAACTCCTATAGATGAAACTATTAAAGGTACATTCTCTTTCTTCATACAAACTTTGTTGTCGGTCTATTTTCATCTTGAGAAACAGAGAACCACTAGGTATGAAAGTCTATGCGTTCATCATTACGCTTGCTGTTTGCACATTAGGTTTAGGTCCAAGTTTCATTTTCACCTTGACTGTAATTGCCAAATGGGAGTGTAGCTCATATGGTAGAGCGCTCGCATTGCATGCGAGAGGCACGGGGTTCGATTCCCCGCACTTCCTTATTTTTTCGTTGTGTGACTAAATATTACAAAACGCCACACAAACATAAAATTCATGTGACCATTGGATGAACAATAGTCACACAAAATACTCATTCACTTGACTTTAATCAACATATGGTCACACTTATTAACACTTTTGGCCACTTTTGGTTAACTTGTATGTGACTAAATCCCAAAAAAACCATGCTTTGTGTGACTAAATATTACAAAAGGCCACACAAACATAAAATTTATGTGACCGTTAGATGAACAATAGTCACATAAAATACACATTTACTTGATTTTAAAAAGCATATGGTCACACTTATTAACACTTTTGGCCACTTTTTTAAAATTGTATATGACTAACTCCAAAAAAACAACACCCGTTGTGTGACTAAATCATCACAAACGTCACATTTATTATATATTCATGTGGCCACAGGACGGGAAATAGTCACACAAAATACACATATACTTGAATAAACCATCTCAAATGTCACATATATTATATATTTATGTGGCCAAAGGACGAACAATAGTTACTCTCAAAAATCATTCGTGTGGCTATAAAGTGTTTACGGTCACTAATACTGATTAATCCAACAAAACTTGTGCCTAATTTGTCACACATATTCGGGTTTTGGTCACTCTTTTTCAATGAAAAAGGCCCCGAACTCAACAATGTCACCGTAGGACACCTACGGCGGCGTGATCTTTAGTGACAAACACCAAAAAAAACGTGTGTGACTATATGCATATTGTCACACATTTTTGGAGTAACCATTACCACTTTTTGTACCAGTGTAACGTTAATTGCTCTACCTCCAAAATCGATCAAGGTTAGAAATTTACGTGTGTCATGGATAGACTCAATATAGTTCCAACCTAGAAGGTATTCAAGACATTATCTATTTGTGGATTGTGATGAATCCCATTATGTCTTGATTAAAGTTATGAAATTTGTTAATATCTTATGAAACATATTATTAACAAGCTAGAGATGAGAACTGTAAAATATATTTTGTTGTCCCATTTAAGAACAATTAATTGTTACTTAAATACTTAGTATTTAGAGAATTATCTCTGATTACAAAAGTAAGTGGGAGCATCTTAAAATCTTGAAGATATTCAAGAACAAAATACATAACCTTCTGAATTCACTTGCTGATGTCTTACTAAGGTTAAGCATGAAAATGTCGAATCAAAGTATAATGTAACTCTCATTCATAAATCCGCAAGGATGCCTCATCAATAGAGAGTGATATTTTATTATCAATGCTGAGGAATATAAGTTAGAGGATCGTAGTAAACCTGCTAACTAATAAGATGAATTATCACATCTTGGATCTAATCAATGTCTTAGAACTATGAATGATAAGATGCAGTCCTTAAAAGATAAATCAATGTTGTGAGCTTGATTGATCTTTTACCAAACAATTAAACTGAAAGGTGAGAATGCGTTTCTTTTGAAGAAAGGCTCATAAGGACAACATTATATACATATTAATGCATGACTGATGATAAGAGTTTTAATCTTACACAAGCAATTGACTATGATTAAATCTTTCTTTTCTACATGCATTAATTATATAAAGATAACTAAATGTCATACATGTTTTCTTGAATCTGAGTCATAGAAAATTACGTTTTATAACTCTTTCCTTTATGATTACCTTTCCGAGGACGGTGTGTAATCGAAAAGGGTTATGAGTATATTTTTGAAATATGGCAATTAAGTTTTATAACTCTTTCCTTTATGATTACTTTTGCAAGGACGGTGCGTAATCGAAAAGGGTTATAAGTTTAAAATAATCTTTATAAAGTATACAAAATAAAAGAATCCCAATGTGGATTAGATCATGCATCTAGGAGCTGAGATCTTAAGTTTAATTACAATATAATTTTTGATTAAATTAAGATGACTCCTGAGTATACCTAACATCAAGTGGGAGCACTATGTTTATTTTCTTAAAATTCATATGTTGTGTAACATATTGAAGATATCATTCCATCTAAGCTAGATGTTAATCCTTAAGATTGGAATGAAACTTCACTTGAGAATTTAAGGAATAAAACAAATGACCTTGGAATAAATGTTTAATGAAATAAAAATATGCAAAGATTAAGTCCAATACAATACATCACATCATTGAGGCAAATCTTAAATGATATATTTCACTTGAGATAATTTAATTTTGGATGAAAACCTTGTGTTTTTAACTAAGAATTCATCATGTATATATTATATTGTGTATGTGACTGGTTGTTGCTTTTGCACAAGAGCAAGATGAGCTAACAACAACTGCATCTAATTGAGAGTGTTTAGATGACTGTTAAAACAAATTTTTACGAATTATATGAGGCATGGTGTTGTTTGTGAACACTGATGCTAGAGAATAAACAATTTTAGTTAAAGTTGGATTTCATCATTTATGATAAATCTACTAACTAAATATGCTCAGGAAAAAGCAAGAAGCATTGTTGCAATACATATTAAAGAATGATGATACTTTACATTTTAAGAAACTGTAAAGATGACTGTCCGAGATAAGTATGTTGGTGACTCCAAATACCTCATAAAAGGTACTGTCACATTTCCATACTATGATTCTTGCAATGGTATGAAATATACATACGACACTCATCATATCGTTCAAATTCTTTACAATTTGTGAATTTGAAATAAGTATTCGGAAAGTTTACTCAGATGACTATTTAGCTGTCTTGTAAAGAAAGAGTTGAGAATGTTGGAAACATTAGACTTCAGCTTGCTAATTAGCTTCATGCATATCTGTTTTTAGTATTTGGATAATTGGGATTGTAAGACAATTTTTACTTTCTGATGAATGAAGATACGTGGTATTTGTTATTCATACATATAATAATTGTTATCTTATATTTGCATGTTTAATCCTTGAGTGATTATATCATTCTAAATATGTCCATTGTCGGTTAACAATATGGGAGTATTGTTACACAAGACAAATGTGAGTGTTGGTTGTATTATTTGAATACATGGATGGTTCCCGCCAAACTCATATGTTATTCACAAGGGATGCATATTGGAATGTTTTTGAACAAAGGGATGATTATAGCAAGAGATACATTACTATGCTACTGAGAATGTTTTTGAAACTTAATCTCAGGCATTTCTAGTTTTAAAAACGAATGTGAGTGTTGCTAGACGTTTTCGTCGTTAATATATGAGCTGTTGGATTAGCACCTATACGACTAGAAATGTGTGAGCCTATTTGGGACACACACGTTAAACACTTAGAGTGCGTTTATTATTCATGTAAGCTTCTAATTGTAAACCAAAGGACCTAAAACGTCAAGACATGAATCCTATGGGTCTCTTAATGTGGTAGCCAGCCTAGAAGGTTCAAGAGAAGTGTCTAGGTGCGTTTTAGTATGATAAGGATTAAAGGAAGACTTGTGATAAGGTTAAAGGAAGGTTTCCTAGTTCTATCATGAGTATGGCTTGGAGGGTATAAAAACCCCTCACCCCTAGCTCATAAGAGATGAATAAGAAACTCTAAAACCTTCTCAAAGTTGCTGCTATTCCCCCTTCCTAAAAACAATCGATCTACTAAACTGTAACTAGGGTTAATCGATTTTCGGTTCACCCTTTTGTTTGCTGTTTGATTTTCGGTAACCTCAAAAGATGTTTTGGAAGTGTGGTTCGATCCCTAGCCTTCTACAGCAGGTCAAGGGCTTTGGTTTAGCAGGTTCTCAATCGTGACAACTGGTAGAAGCGACCTAGGGTTTGTGGTTTTGATTTTCGGTTGATTCTGCCCTATTTCGGTACAACCGAATTTCAGGGAAACCTTAATTCCCTTTACTGATTTCCGGTCCAGAAGTATAGAGAGGTTCTTGGAAGAAAAGGGTAGTTAAATTCGATAATTTACGATTAATTCATTCAATATTTTCTTTTTTAGAGGACAATTTTTCACATTTAAATTATGTATTAGATATACTAATACCTTACCCAGCCCATCTGGAAATCTTGGTTCAAGCTCTTCGCTATTGGATAAAAGATGCTTCCTCTTTGCATTTATTAAGATTCTTTCTCCATGAGTATCATAATTGGGATAGTCTTATTACTTCAAATTCAAAGAAAGTTAGTTCTTCTTTTTCAAAAAGAAAAAACAGATTATTCTTCTTCCTATATACTTTTCATGTAGGTGAATATGAATCTGGCTTCCTCTTTCTCCGTAACCAGGAACTTGGTTTCAGTTGGTTTGCCATACAAAGGTTGTTTGGGTATTACGTGATCATAGACTAGCATCTAGACATGCTTGTTGGACGTGTTTGTGTGAGCATCCGTAGAGGTGAAAACTTATCCACTAGTTTCAAAACTTTTAGTTCTCGTTTGATTTGTTCAAGGCATTCAACAAAGGTTAGTTTTCTCGTACTCTTTTATGTTTATTGTGTGTTAATCATATGTGCCAAACTAAATCCATATCCGCTGCGTACTCGTAATTAATGGTTAACTAGTTTTTAAATCTCAACATGACACTCCAGGTTTGTCAACTTAGATGAAAAGGAGACTGTATTGGAAAGTTTATAAGAAGAAAGAAAAGGTACATCTAATTTTTTGATTTGCACACTCTCAAATTTGACTAAAACACTTCAAAACATACATTAAATAGTTGTATTATAAAAATACAAACTATTTTAACTGTTTGTACATTAGAGTGTCCCAATCAAATTTGTGAGTGTGTCAGTCACTCCCCCTCTCTAAAGGGGCTATTCTCGGTATATAAGCAAAACATCCATAAGTCTGATTATTTCGTACATTTCAACTCCAACAAAGATACAATGTCAACACAAGATCATTAATCATCATGGTAATTACAATACACATTGAATGATGTTTTCGCATGTTTAACAAGTTCAAACCAATATACTTGCTTTATATACGACCACTTCGAACAAAAATATAAGGGCAAGTGTTGAAAAGCTCGCCAAACACACAAAAATCCTTATTTCTTATAAACATTTATACCTTTATTATATCATTGCAATGAACTGGCTTCGAGCTACTTGATAAACACCATATATTTCTCCGTCATCCTTGTAGATCCTACTTAATTTTTTTTAAATGCCATTGTGTTGATTGAATTGGATACGTAATAAAGATTGGTCATTGCTAAATCCAAAAAGCAAGTTCTGTTTGAAAATGAAACATGGAAACAAACAACTGAATCCAACAAAAACATACATCGCCAAGTTTTGGAGCAAACCTTTGACATATATTTGCAAGTTGAGGTTGGCCTACCAGAAGAACAAAAGAAAGCCTTTGCATGTTGGACCAAGACATATACGGGTCAGATTTAAGAGCTAGAGATTTAAAGATTCTGGGCTTGAATTCCATACTTACGGGTTGGTCAGCGGACATGAGTTTTCACCATTTGGTATAACTCACTCTCGGGTGATCTCTTTTGGGTCCTAAACAAAAAGACACACAGTAATACAAGTCTTCTGGGTATCAAAGCCCTGTGTTGAGTAAATAAAGCACAAAGGACCAACTTGTCAAAGTGAGTACATTAGCACATCAAGATGCCCCATTGAAGTGAAAACACTGAACTAAATTCACTATCCATTAAGATCTTCATGGCACATGGGTTATGAGTTCAAGTCTTCTCCAAAAGAATTAGAACACAGGATTATATAGTAAGTAAGTAAGTAACACCTAATACCGTCTTCCACGGGTTATGGGTCCCAATACCGTCTTCCACAGTGTATGGGGGAGGTTGAGACGTAGACAGCCCTACCCCTACCTAAGGTAGAGAGGCTGGTTCCGGTTCTAGCAAAGGTAGAAAAAGACCTCCGGCCTTGCAAGGAGTGAGGATCTAACCCTTGACCTTTGTCTCCGAAGGCAAGGGTGATAACCAACAGGATTATATAAAGCCAATTAAAGCATACATATACAATGGATATAGAACCAACTAAATGGAAACCGACATGGTTCATGTGGACATGGATAGACAAGCTTGTGAATTAGCTCTAAATCTCCTTCTCAGAGTAATTTGTTAGAAGTATATTTAAGATACAAGACTTTATGTTATAATTATCTATTTAGACTTTGTAATATTCTGCCAGGATTTTAGGATTAGCAGAACTAAACCCGCAGGCCCATTAAGCCAAACGGTACTTAAGATTAAATAACCGCTTTGTGAAGGGATACGATCTTTTACTTCACACCGGTTCATTAGGTATATATTCCCTGTAAATACATTGATTATTGACAGATACTTAACAAGATATTACGTTTGTTGTGATTAATTGAGTGCTTCAAATCTTTGAGTATCATACATGAATCTCTACACTAAACCGTATTGCCAAACGCCCCTCTGCACAAGAACCATGAATTCGCACCCTGTGAAAAAGAATTGGCGGGAACTTTTTCCCTCCGTTTCTCATTCTAAACATAATTAAGTATAGTATTTGAAGAGACCTTCATCAAGAACTTTACACAAACAATTGAATACAAAAAAAAGGTCACCAAACCATCCAGAGACATTTAAATCATCAGCTAAGAACCACACACACTGATACACTACAAAGATTTAGGTGCTTAAGTTAAGGTCCTGTTACCTAATTTATATCAATTTTGGTAACTTAAACATTCTAGTAATTAGCTGAAACTCAACCAAATACGAATATCAATTTTTATCTTCTAGAGCTACAATTCTACTCTGTCTCTATTTCACAATTCATGCATATCATTCACGAGAAACAATGCTAGAAAAAAAAAACCTGCCTACAGACTTAGTTAGCCGAATTACCAACAAAATAGACTAATAAACAACTCAAGTACAACAAAGCTGTAAAACAAAGATATAGATATGATAACCATTCAATCATATACAAAGAGATCCGAAATGCTCACCCCTCCTTGCTCCGATAAGCCCCAATCAGTCCACAACTTCTATTTATCACTAGGCGTCATTCTATGCTGATAAGCCGAAACCGACCCAAAGTTATTCCCAGACCAATCCCTCTGCTGCATCATCATCCCATTATACTGATTATAACCCCCATTCTGCACCATCTGTGGATAAGGCTGCATAGGCATCATCTGCGGATGATACGGCATAGGAACCATACTCCCCGAATCATTCGCATTCACATTCACATTCACATTATTATCCGAATTCGAACCACCCATCCTTTTCAAATACAATCTATACTTTTGCAAATGACTAGCGACATTCTCCCTACTTAATCCTTCAACATTCATTAAATTCATAATAGTTTTCGGTACCGCTTTCGTTACGCCTAAATGCGCAACCACTTCCACAAATCTCTTATGCAATTGTGGCGTCCACACCAACCTAGCTCTTTTCGCCACCCTACCTGCCACGTCATCAACATCACCTTCACCCTCCCCCTCTCCCTCACCGTTAACCTCACCATCACCGTTACCGTTACCGTTAACTTTACCTAATTTACTCAAATCAGTAGTACCTGGATCTGTTTGAGCTCCAAGATCAGAAAACGTGCTCTGAGAAGCACGGTTAACGTCGGTCATATTCCGGTAGGGTTCCGGCGTGATACTAAACGCCGTCAACATTTCAGCTGACATCAACGACTGGGATAACGGCGTTAAGTCGTCGACGTTAGGTAAACCTACCTCCCACTCCGATACCCGGTCATCAAAGTCACCGGAACATTGACCGGTGATGATGACGTCATCATATTCGGGGAGTCTAACTTCCATAAAGTTGGTTAGAAATTTTATAAAATTAGTTTTGTTTTATAAATTGATGGATTGATTGAATGAAGAAATGAAAATTATGGATTGGAGAAAAGTGTAAGAAGATATTTTGGAGAGAGAATAGTTTAATGTGGAAAGTGTCTTGTTTGGGTAAGAAAAGTGCAAGGGGAAAGTACTGATTTAGATTTTTTTAGATATTTTATGACCATTGTGTATATCTTTTTCTTTCCTTTTTTCTCATTTTTTTTAATTTAATATCTTTATCTGGCTTCCATTCACTCTCCGGATTGGATTTGTTTTGGTGTGGGTGTCGGCGCTGTTTACTCCCCACCGCCCCCATGTTATATTATTATGAGGATTTTATATTCGGTAAATCTTTTATATAGTAAAGGAAAATGTCAAGTGGGATATTCGTATTTCAAAAAAATTAAATCATACATTATTTAGTAATATTTTTTTGTTAATCTTTATTTATTTGAAGTATATCAAATTTAAAAAGGTAAAAATTTCCTTAATTGACAAAAAAAAAGGTAAATTCGATTTTGTATATGTATATGTAAAAAAGATGGAAAATACACATGTATTTAAAATTAAATTGCTAATACTTCAAGGCACAAGTGTAAAATTTGGAGAAAAAAACGCTCCTAAAGTTACCCACCGTCTCAATTGCTCATTCTTCCCACACTCCATTCACTAACCCCTAAAGTAAACCAAATTTCGTATAATTGGATTGCTCAAGAGAGAAACTTAAATCCTCAAGTTAAGGTAATCTTATTCAAATATTATAATTTTTTTAAAGATTTGATTACATAGATTTTTGGATTTCATTAAGATTTTTTTTTCATGTTATTTATTTAAAGTTATAAACTTTATATCATAACTTTATGGGGTATGATTTTTTTGAAGTTGGAATTGAACTTACTATTGGATATATGTGATATATTGATTTATGTATGATTATATGGTTGTTTGTTAGGAATTTGTGTGGAGGTACCACTATTAGATCTTGGGACTTTGAGGGTTAAGAGGTGGCTATGATGTTCAATTTTATTAATTTAATGTAATTTTATAATAAGAGAAATAATCAACTTTAGCTTACACAAGAAGTCATTGATGTCGAGGAAGAGTTGAAGATTAAATATGATGGTTCGTTGTGAGATTTGTGGGAACCACAATTTGAGGTATTAGGCAGGGGCGGAGGGAAGTGTAAGATAGGGGGGGCCGCTGCCCCCGATAAACTGGCGAAAAAAAAAAAATTTAGTGCAAAAATTGTATTTTTATGGCCTTATCCCAAATCTCAAATTACCCCCGATAAGACTACTTAAATATCAAAAAGTTGTTGAAAAACTGCTAAAAGATGCTAAAAATTCGCTAAAAGCTGCGAAAAAGCTGTTAAAAACTGCTAAAAAGCTGCGGTTTTTGAAGCTTTTTTCGGAGAAATTTTTTTTGCCCCCTATATACCAAGATCCTGGCTCCGCCACTGGTATTAGGTAGCTAATTAAATAAATCATAATGTCGAACTTGGTGATGATTAGGTTCCTTAGCATGTTACCTATTCTTAAGCTGATTATGAGAATACTTAGGGCTACATTATGTCAGAAGTAAAGATAGGAGTTGAACTTGGAAGATTGGTTTTGCATATTGTATGAGATTGTAGAGGTTTCTTGACTTTTTGTGAGATCACGTGGGATTCGTATTAGGATCTTCGCTAGCTAGGACTTTTTTTTTTGAACGGCAAATTAAATAGAACCTAGCAAGATGCTAGAAAGAAATTACAAAGAGATTAAGTTCGGGTTTTTCAACCAACTATCCCAAGAAAAAGAGCTATTACATCTACTAACGCACCAATCAAAAGCACGGGAAACAATATCATCGAAAAGCACCGAACGTCTCGGAGGGGTCTCGGCGAAGATAGACTGGTTCCTAAACCTCCAAATATGCCACCAAGCTACATAGAACACTCCTTCCAAGATAAGCTTAAGCTTACACGGCAAACGAATGCCGGAGAACCAAACATCCCAATCGAAAAAGGACGACATATCATTCGGAACAAGATCCCACCACCGGCAAATCTTACGAAAAACAAGCTTAGACAATCCACATTGGAATAAGAAATGGGAAGCATCCTCTGGAACCGAACCACAAATTGGACAAAGAAGAGAATCTAAAACAACCCCACGATTAGCAAGATTAGATCTAGTAGGAAGACGATCAAGACGAGCACGCCATATGAAGATATTGATCTTGATCGGGATATACTTCACCCATCTCGTAGCTAAAGCCGAAGAAGGAAGAAAAATATCATCTAAAGAGGACCTAATATCTTTAACTCGAAACATACCGTCACCATTTACATCGCAGCTCCACCTGTCATTGGCAGAAGAAAGAGATATCGTATCAAGAATCGAAGATAAATCCCCCCACTGTTGACGCTCAACACCATCACGAATCGGGGACGCACCGAAGAATCAAACTATAGAATTAGCTCCCATTTTACCGAAACATAAACTTCTTTGTCTATCTACGAGAGCAAAGATTCGATGGGAAAAACCTGATACTAGAGGACAATCCAGAAACCCAAACTATCAAGCCAGGAAACCGGAGTGTTGCAGCCATTCCCAACACGTTTCTTACATTGGGACACAAAGTCGAAACCTTTCGAGGATAAAACTTGGACTTCACGAAGAATAGAACACCAATTTGAAGTATATTTTGTCGAATGAAGATCAATCGAAGTCCCGTATATAGCTCTAATAACGCGAGACCAGATAGACCCATCTTGCGAGATAAACCGCCACACCCACTTAAGAAGTAAGGCTCTATTGAGGCATAGGAAACTGGACCCCACCAAGACACCATTTTTCTTGAAGCCATAAAAACTTCATCTCCCATGCGACCCCAAGTAATTTTCCTCTCGACAAATCAGCTCCATTGAAAAACTTACTACGAATCGATTCCATATCATGTAAAACACCTTTAGGGACTTTGTAAATCGACATATTGTAAAGAGGGGAAGAACCAAGAACCGATTTAAGAAGTGTCAATCTACCACCCACGGACAAAGTTTTAACCTTCCATTTGGATAACCGAGAATGACGTTTTGGATCTTATTTCCCATGCTAGATTTACAAGACATTGATTTCCAACCTGATATTCCAAGGTACTTTAATTGGAGTTTTGCAAAAACAGTCGCACTATAAATCGAGGCACCCTGATGAACAATATTACAGAGAAACGCGACACCAAACTGTGACTCTTTAATTAATTAATTTTAAGGCCCGAAGCTTAAATAGAGACATTTGAGGATTTGACAGGGTACCAAATAGCTTCAGACCATTCCCAATAAAAATGGGATCATCGGCGTAAAAATGATTGTGAGTTAGACGTTCGAGATCCTTGAATATCGATCCTTTGAAAAATCCATCACTGACGCTCTAGGAAAAGAAATGTGAAGTGACTCCATAATGAGAATGATAACTAACTGGGCGCCAAGGATCTCTTGTTTTAACCCGCAAAGAAAGGAAATTCGGATGAAGGACTCCCATTAATCAAGATTGAAAGCCATAGCGCGAACTAAAGATGCTCCACGAATCCACTCTACCACAAATTCGGACCAACAACAAAAGCGTGCAAAACATCAAGAAGGTAATCCCAACGAACAGAATCGTAGGCCTTAGCAAAGTCGACTTTAAAAATCAAAGCCTGCTTCTTTTTCCTCTTACACCAAGATAATAACTCGTTCAAGATAAATGGACCATTTAATTTGCCTATTGCTATAAGGCTGATTGGGAGTCGGAGACGGTGATCCGAAAAAAACCGTTGCAAGCGATTGGCAAGATTTTTGGTAAGCACTTTATACACGCTTTTCCGATCAAGCCTTATCGGCTAAAGTCGTGAGAAACTTTAGCATCCATTTCTTTCAGGAATTAAAGCAATGTACGAACTCGCATTACTACCATGGGAAACAGGCACTACTAATAAAACATGCAACAGCTGAACAAAATCAGGGCCCGATGAAATTCCAATATTTTGACGAAATTCGAGTGTAACCTCAGGACCTGGTGACTTGTTTTCTCCACAATCTAAAACTGCCGCACGAATCTCATCTATGGACACACATCGATCAAGATCTTCGACTTGGCCATTGGATAAACGATTAGGAAATGAGATATTAAGCTTAAGACGATCATGAACAGGCTGCTTAAATCTAGTGGCAAAATGTTCTTTAAACACTTCTTTAACCTCCTCCGGATCGATACGCCAATCTCCGTCTACAAAAACACCAAGAATAGACAATTGTGAACGTCTCTTGTTAATAATTCCATGGAAGAACTTCGTATTTTCATCGCCTTCTACAACCCATTTAATTTTAGCTTTCTGAGCAAAATCATTTACTTCCAACTGTTTAAGAACATGAAGTCTATGCATTAAATCCCTCCTATTTGATAAAGTCTCATCAGAACAAACCCCACTATCCAGATTTTTATCAATACGAATCAAATCTTCTTTAATAGTATTAAGAACACCATTATGATGAGATTCTTATCTTTGAATCCAGGTACGGATAATCTTCTTCAAAAATCTTGAAGCTTTTTCTTGAATCTAATCAGACTATTAGAGTCCGAATACTTTATATCATAACTTTATGGGGTATGATTTTTTTGAAGTTGGAATTGAACTTACTATTGGATATATGTGATATATTGATTTATGTATGATTATATGGTTGTTTGTTAGGAATTTGTGTGGAGTTACCACTATTAGATCTTGGGACTTTGAGGGTTAAGAGCTGGCTATGATGTTCAATTTTATTAATTTAATGTAATTTTATAATAAGAGAAATAATCAACTTTAGCTTACACAAGAAGTCATTGATGTCGAGGAAGAGTTGAAGATTAAATATGATGGTTCGTTGTGAGATTTGTGGGAACCACAATTTGAGGTATTAGGTAGCTAATTAAATAAATCATAATGTCGAACTTGGTGATGATTAGGTTCCTTAGCATGTTACCTATTCTTAAGCTGACTATGAGAATACTTAGGGCTACATTATGTCAGAAGTAAAGATAGGAGTTGAACTTGGAAGATTGGTTTTGCATATTGTATGAGATTGTAGAGGTTTCTTGACTTTTTGTGAGATCACGTGGGATTCGTATTAGGATCTTCGCTAGCTAGGACTTGAAGTGTATTCAAAGCAATCGAGGAAACATGAGATGGAGGAAAATACAACAGCTTTGCATACTGCTAATAACGTATTTGAGGACTTCAGGTGTAATGTAAGGTTGTGATGTGAATTTGATACAAGGTTGTTATATTGTAAGGGAGTAACAGGCTCGAAAATAGTGGACATTGATAGAAGTTGGTGGATGTGACATAGAAAGAGAAATCTAAGAGGTTGATTGGGGATTGTATTCGGTTTGTTAGTACTTTAGTGACATGGATGTTAACCCATAAGATCAGATTTTATCTAGATAATCAAGTCAAACAATATACATAACTTTGATAATCTTATTGCTTATTCTTATGGTATTTAATCATCTAGGGCAGTGCATGGAGTTGTTGAGCAGCTAAGAGTAGTTTAGTCTCATTTTATTTTTTTGTATAACAAATTTTGATCGAGGTTCTCATTAGTTTTAATGCATATTTTATTAGACAACATTAGATTACTCTTCATCATTACTGAATAGGTCTTGGGTTTGTCTTATGGAAATTATTAAGCTAAATAGATTATGATTTTATAAAGATCTCACACTTAGCTTTTGATAATCTTTAATAGTTAGGTATCATTAAATTTATTAAGCAGTTTCAGCCTATTTAAATTTTTTATATATTATATGATTTTACAAATTCAAAACATTTTTTATTTAGATAAACATTTTATTGCAATATATTATATGATTTTGCAATAAGTGTTTTGTGAATGCGGAGTTTTGTTAGACTCAAATTTAACCTCCAGTAAAGTTATTAATCACTTTAAGATTTTATTAGTAGGAGAACACCATTCCGGAGACGTGGTAATATAAGTATACATATGCTCTATGAGTTTAAGAGGTTAGTAGTTATTTATGGTGTTAAAGTTAATATACAAAAAGGTATGATATTTTATGTCTAATATCTTGATTTTATTTAAAAATGATATAGGGCTTTTAGTTATATTCAAAAAGGCTTTGTGCTTTTGATGTTAATTTTGTTTCAATTTGTGGAAAAAAATTTGGTTTGATTGAAGCTCTAATTAGGGGAAAATTTTTCTTTATAATCTTACGGTTGAATGGGTGCTCTAATTATTTGTTTAATGATTTTATGAATCTTATTAATCATTTATGGTATGCTCTATGTAGCAGCAAAACGATCAAGAAGAACAGTGTTACTTAGTAGGATATCCCTAGGGCAGTAATTGGTGACGTTTCCACAGGTGGATCCAAGGGACACTTGATTCGTGTTTAGTTATAGCGTTGGTGATGGCTCCATAAGGTGTAGACTAATGAGTAGGTTATTGACACTAACTCAACTGTAATCATATATGAGTGATATATATCAATGATGTATATTTACGTTTCTTCCTGATATTTTCACTAAGTTCTTCTTGATATTTTTACTACGTTTCTTCCTGAATTTTCACTAAGTTCTGCTAGGTGTACGTTGTAAATATCACTCAGTAGACTTTAGGGCTTATCGGATCTGTTTAAAATTGATTGCCAGTACTTGGTAGTTAGTAAATTGATTATGATTTTTGCTGATTAGTTAAGTTCAAACCATAAGATTTGGATGATCAGTTGATGAATCATGACATGGCAGAGAAAGCAGAGACCAATTCAAAAGACATAAGACAAAGCTTTTGGTTTTATATGAAAGAGAAACACCAAAGAGTGTAGTTAAGAAGGTATGTATAGAACTGAAAAGAAACCATAACATGTAGAGGTGATAAATAGGGGGTTGGGAGCATTTGGTAATGGGTCACAACAGATAACTATTTGGTATGTGTTAAAATGAGTTGAATTGGTTTAGGCTAAGCTTGAGTTACCTTTCGTCCAAAATTTTTAAAGTTTGTATCACTGAAAATGCACTTTGGATGATTAACTTCTAACTGTTTTTTATTCGAGGTTGACCAGTTAGTACAAAAAAACCATGTGTGTGCAAAGATGAATTGTTTATTACAGTGTTAGGGGGTGTTTGGAATTGCTTAGTTTAAGTGCTTATTTACTTTGATATAAGCAAATACCAGAGGGAATAGCACACTATTATCTTTGATTAAACTGTAAATTTTTTTGATTAAAAATGTTTTGTAGAAATGTAATTTCTCAGGTTTGTCTTCATATTACAACAACTAAACTCTTAACAAACACATCCAGATAACATGCTCTTGATAAGCCCATAAGCCCATAAATATGCTTAAACTAACACCCCCTTATTATTGTCCAAATGTATGGTTGTATCATCTGAATGCGCATATGATTCATCAATTTCATTAAACTTCTCACTAAAAAATTCAATAATAATGTATCGTATGTAGTTCGTTAATACTACTTTAAAAATATATTAATATTGATAGTTTGATTCTTTAATCATGCCAATAAGCATTGGTTGACAGAAAAGTTATCTAAGTGCTTATGTTTTTTTCTCGATATAATAGATTAAGCATATTGATAGATATAGGATACTAACATTAGATAACAGAATTACCACAAACTCATTATATATGACAATGGTTTTTTCTGCATAAAATAGCAGCAGTTTAACATAACTATGATTGTTTTTTGTATACTAACTCTTGGCAGTAATATATTGCTACAAAAACTTTTGATGAAGCTACTTCTTGACACTAAGCATTATGCCCTGAGTAATAGAGTAAAAGGATTTAACACTGAGTAAAAACAGATAATCATAGGCAATTTTTGAGATTGTCATTGAAACTCAACAAGCCTTATCCAGTTTTAGTTAGAAATTCCAAACACCCCATTGACCTGTCACGGTTTGATGAAATTTTCCTTTAATTCTTGCGTGATAAGACTGCTTTCTTCCCTTTTTATGTCACGGTTTTAGGAATTTCCATTAATGTGTCGAAGATTTGTTCGTGTCATCTTATCTTCTCATGGCCATGTAGAACTCTATGAATAAATCATAATACTCATATATTGATATTAAACTAATGGGTCATAATTGCAACCTCTACTTTCTATTTGCTACGTCTATAGTTTCATGACATGTTTATAAGAATCAAGTTTTTATGGTTTTTGTAGGTACCTGCTCGAAAAATCTCTGGTCCACCAAATATGAGTGAGTAGAAATGTGGCAAGGTGTATAAACAACTAATGGAATATGTTATTTGTGTTTGGCATATGTAATACTCTAATAGTAATCCAAGAACACCTCTTAGTAATATATCTTTGCATTCATCAATCATCAGGTGATAAACTCCTTTACGTTGAACGACCAAGTGTACGTACTGGTCGAGATTTACGGAACGAGTCAAACGTTCGGCTTGCTAATTCTGGCCAAAAGTACAGAGACAAAGGGGAAAAAATTATGACATTTAACATGCATATATGCGAGTGTTTTAGAAATACAATATTTTGCAATATGTTATTTGTGTCTGATATATGCAAAAGATCTATGTTAGTAATACAAACTCCTCTTAGTAATATATCTTTTTATCTAATAGAGAGAGCTAACTATATGCTGAATGAATAAGTGCGTCAAGAACTGCATCACGAGTTATGTGTTCTAAAGGATCATTTTATGTAAGGTAAGAATTCAATATGACCAAATTCTAAGAAGTTATCAATATAAATTGTGTAACTACACTTTAAAATTTCCCATTTGCTACTTCATCTCTGCCCAATTTAATTTTATAATGGCAAACACATTCAAATAACTCGCGTAAAATGCAATAGCGCTCACACCTCCAAATTGTGTCACTACCATAAGTCCAACTCCAACCTAATACAAATTGTCACTATATAGGCTTAAATATAGATGCGTTGTGAAATTTTATAAGTGGGAAGACTGGCTATGAGAGATCTGGCATATTTTGGTTGGAACAAATCAAAGAGAGATCTATTTATAGGCATGTGTTCTTTGAGTCACATTAGGTTGAGAATGTGGAAATACCGTCAAATGGTCATTTTAGATGTTTTTTATTAGATATTTGATTAGTTTTATGGTGCTACTATGAACCTTTGCTTATGTTTTCTTACTTCCATTAATTCTTTGTGCAGGAATTCCAGATTGCAGAGTTCTATTGTTGATGATGGCGGCACTTTGTTAAGGTCTAAATTAATTGCTCTCATTTCTTATTTATGATCAACACGAGTTATTGGCATAATTATTGTTTCATGACTAATTAGTATCATTATTTTATTTGCCCTTAGAAAAAAAGTATCATTATTTATTCTTATATGCAGGTTAAACCAAAGACCCAACCTATAAAAAAGCATCCGTAAAGGGAAAAGCTGAGTGTACATGATGAGTAATATACATGCCCGCTATTGTAGATCTGTTTAAAGGTTTGTTGCAAATGTCATATCAATTGCAACAAAAGTTACTTATCTCCTATGATTGTATTAACAAAGGACTAATAACAACTTGTAATGTAATCATGAAGGGGCTTCTATAGTAACTACATGGATTGCTGATTAACACATTGTCATTGAATCATCATTTTTTTTTGGGTACAAAATTTACAATGGTGCTTAACTGAGTCTGGAAAAATATATGCACTTTTTTTTCAAACGCTCTTAATTCAGTTTGGTAGAATATGGGTCTAAAAAACTCCAAATGTCATAGGGTCAAATCCTACGGAGCGTGTTGATTAATGACTTTTTGGCTTAAATCTTAGTAGTAAAACCTGTTTAATAGAAAGATCCGAAAATTATGAAAAGGAAACAAGATGAAATGAAGACGGTTTTGAGTGTGCGAGCCGGATCAATACTTGTGGTTCGAATGAAGATCAAATAATAAAGGAAAGAGATCTACAAAACCTATAAAACCTATAAAATGTTAAAATAACTAAACGAACAACAATAACATCGTAACATGGCCATCAATATTTGAACATAAAACTAAACTATGAGGTAAAAAATTATCGATGCAAAAACATAACAATCGGTAAGTAAACTTTGTTTATAAACTTTTGTGATTAAACTTTTTAAAATATATATATGAAAATTTACCACGCCAATAAAAAATAATTAAAATCCCAAAACAAGAACCATAATTGAAAATAAAACAAAATTAAAATAATTGCTTTTCAATAGATAAAAAGCACTTTATTAAAAAAAATTAGAAAAAATGCCCGTGCGTGCACGGGCATTATAACTAGTATATAACTAAATGTTTATGGTTTAAATTATGTTTAAGGTATCTAATGTATATTGCAAATTTGCGAGACTAGTCTATAGATTCGTGGACGGGCCTTAATTTAAAACCGTTAAACATTGTTTATATAAAATGCCGATTTCTGATATTATGTAAATAAATGATATGTTAGATGTATGAATAGAAAATATTAATGATACGTTATGATATGAATAAATTTTTGAAACACTATAAAAGGCATTTAATTTTTGTTGGTATATAATTTTGAGAACTTTTCCATTTAAAAAAGAGTAAAATAATGTAACAACAAAATAAATAGAATTTGTAACAACAAACACACAAAACATTTGATGTTATTTAATAAAAGTTTGATAACAAAAATTACTTTTTATATTAACATTTATAAAATATGAGATATATGTTCCGAAAATACTAAAAAAGGGAATTCATGAAATAAGTTAAGGTTATAAAATATGGGATAGATAGTTTATTGACCCGTGAATTTACGGGATTAAATGGAAAACCGTAAAACCGATAGAGAACATATTATGCAAAGACATTTAACAAATGAATAATCGATTGTTGAGAATATTTGAGTAAATAATATTAGGTCGGGTATAATAGTGTAAGTATTAGATACAAAATAGATGTATGAAACGATAATAGTTATGGTAAACAAACATAAAATAAATTTTAATTAATAATTTTTTTATCACCTTTAAAATCATACTTAATGTATTATTTTGTAGTGTTTTACATAAGCTTTAGATTTAGGTTCACTTATCAAAATCAAGATGATAGATCATTTTGTCATATTTAGTTACACTTCTAGTCTCGTTAGGCGTTCCAGGCTTGTAAAGACAAAATTCTTTAGTGTTTTAGTATTAGCACAATTACTTTCATCCATTGATCTCTTTATCTTTGGTGACATTACACATAACCCAATTCTTTAATGTAACTCTATCAATTGTCGCTTAAGATGATCTAAATCGACCCCATAATTACACCAATCCGTCTTTCCTCCAGTTTTAACATCCTCTACAACCTGATAAAAGTAGTCACTTACATTATTACTTTGAATCCTTGCTTTGTACCTCCACCATTCGTTTGGGGCTAAATGGTTTCCTTACAATATTTTCTCCGCTTTTTATAATTTCTCCTAAAAATGAAATGTACATCCATCAATCTTGAATATGAAATTTACACTCTTTTTGGAAGCAGTGTGCATACCTTCGGGTTGGGATGAGATTGTCTACATTATACCTCATTCATACCCTCTTTGACGGGATTTGGTTTTGTTGTTCTTGATATTATCATATACTCCCCCCGTCCTAAAATTACTATCCCTATTGACTTTTCAAGTCTTTTTCTTTTAACTTTGTCCTAAAATATTTTAGTTTGTATTATATAATGCTTAATGAAAAATATATGAATTGTAACACCCCCAAAATACGTAGCAGCGGAAAGGTAATCGAAAGTGTTACTTCATAATACAATAGCACAAGATATAAGAGATTATAACATTTGTCCCATAAGTTTGCATCAAAATGAAAGACATAAACTAATACAACGAGGAAAGATAGTTTGTATGCAAGTAGAAATCCATGAATGAAATCTTGAAAAGTATGGACTCCAATGCACATCAAGAACGTCAAAGCAGCTTATTCACCAGAGAAATGCATGATTAAAAGTGTCAACATAAAGTTGGTGAGTTCATAGGTATATATAAGTATAAGGGTTGGACCGCAAGATTTTAAGTGTGTAATAATGTAACACATACAATATCACAAAAGTAATTACGATTGCACTAAGCTCATGACACTAAAGCTACATCATTATGTGTATGCAAATTAATGTAAAGAAAGTTCCCCATGTAGATGTTCAACCCGCAACATCTAAAGTCCGACATGGTATACGTCCGTTAGTTCGGTCCTCCGAAACTAGTAAGCGCTACTTACCCGAACGGGGATGTTAATCCCAAATAGATCTATTTATAACATTCGCGCTTACACTAAGTAATTAACACTTCATGATAGTGGGCATAGTGAGTTATCACTACTTAGGCTAATTCGTGATCGTTTAAAAGAGTACTTGCGTCCAAATGTAAAACAAGTCATGTATCTCACCCCGAGATTTATAAAATAGTGATAAATAAGTAAAGTGAGGCTATAAACTCACCTCAAGTAAAAGTATTGATTTTAGAAAAATCAATAAAGGAAATCGTCACAAAAGTCCGGCACACAACCTATTTAATTGTAGGTCGATTTAGAATAATGCAAGCGAAATAAAATAAAATGATGTATTTTATAACATTGTATCACCACCTAATAGTTTGATTTTAGTTATATAAGTCAAAATAATGTTTACGACAAGTTCTCCATTCAATGTTTCGTATACACAATTGCAATATTTTCTATTTGTCAAGTTTAATAATAGTCTAATTCGCTCAATATATAATTTTTAGTATTTTCATATAGTCCATTTCATTATAATATAATTAGTTTACAAAATAATATTTATAAAGTTTTCGACGCGTATAAATATTATATAAGTGTTACTATAATATTTTTTAAAGTTTTTATAGCTCAAACAGGCCCGAAAACACCAAATTATAATTCTAACAACAACCTTTTTATATAAAAACATGTGTAGAAACTTTGTTTAATTTTTAGAAAAATGGTCCGACTTTAGAAGGGCGTATCTCATTCGTTATTTACTTTCATGACAAAAGAAATGTCTTTTATTTTAGCGAAAAATCATTCCGGACAAGTTTTCTTTTATACAGTTTAGCCGATTCGGACCCGAAAGAGTCAAAACCCCAATTTAAAAATCTGATTAGAATGTTTAATTATGCAAAAGCTGTCAAAAATAAATATGTTTCGTCAAACTTTAAACGGGCAGAAGTTCTTCGTTTTAAGTCGGATTGTTACGTTCTTTATATCCACAGAATCGTGAGGGGATGTACTATCATATTTTTAAAGCCTTGGTTCGTTAAAACGCACTTTTCTGTCCGAAAATAGTAGGTGAAGGTCGGGACAGATTTATGTATAATCTTAGTTTACTAATCTAAGTTCCACCACAACAACAAAACCACTCTAGCTTAATCTCTTCATCCACCTTCACAATCATCCATTATAACAACAAAACCAACTTAATCTAATCACTTTCACCACTTTACTAAAATTAATTAACATCATAATTTTAAGAACAATAAATAAAGAAGTATACCTTTACTAGTTTAACCATACTTTACCATTTTTACAACTAGCTAATATTTCAACATATCACTTATCAGAATGACTAAAATAACTAATTTACAAGTGTATATATTTTATTTACCAATTTTTATCACTCTATGTAAAGTCTCTTTTATAAAAAATTACTTGTTCTTTTATAAAACTTTCAAATGCAAAAACTAATTGGTGATATAACATAGAAATAAAAATGTAACAAAGAAATATATATAATTAAAGTATGAGAAAGAGATGTAAAACCTTGTAGAAAATGATGAGATTAGTTTACTTAACACCTAATTTAAACCCCAAATTTGTTTGATT
>BQNB010058632.1:0-37675 GCA_026074375.1 Tanacetum coccineum | reverse complement strand
ACCACCAAATGGAGTACCAAACTCCTTCGAACATCTTTTTGAGTTTGGAATCCATACGAATTGAAACAAGCCAAGACTTAACACCCCCAAAATCGGGTCGCAGCGAAATGGTAACAATGGGGTGCTACGTCAAAGTACAAAAATCAAGATATAGAAAATGATCTTAAATGGACGTTAAAAAAATAAGTTTCATTCGATGTCATTACAAAAGATCAGAGTTTTCACGTTAGGTCTCATAGTTTTATTTAAAAGACATTAAGATTTTATAAGACAAAAGTTTCATTGAATTTAAGAAATCAGAATCCCTCTAATAGATATCCGTCACGGCTCCTATCCAAGCTTATATCTCAGTACCTGAGATTAAAACATGCTAAAACGTCAACAAAATTGTTGAGTAAATTCATAAGTTTATCAGGAAATAGCGTGGACCACAAGATCGAAATAATAGTAGACTATAAAACACATTCAATAATCTAAAACATGTATTATTGCCATAAGCTCATGACACCGAACCTTAACGTAATAAACTGTAATCAAACCAGTACTCGAGGTTTGTGCCCCAACACGAATACAGATGTTACAAAAACATCTTATTAATTTTCTCAATACATATGAATGTGCTTTGTCTTCACTTACATTGACATATTACAGTCTTGAAGGAAGGATCAAAATCATTCGGTAAGTGACAAAGTTTATTATACTTTATTTATTTAATTTTTTTTTGTAATACCAATATCCTTTTATTTTGCAAAGAGATAGTTTTGGGATTAAGTGAGATGCATAGCAACAAAATATGTTATGGTGATTTAACACCATCTAATATTGTAATAAAACAGGGCAAAGCCATGCTCTATGGAGCAACATATAGAGGATCTCTGGCACAAGATACGTACAACTTGGGAAGAGTTGTCTTATATAGTGTTAATTAATGCATGCATTTATATTTTAAAAGGTGCGTGTGGACACCCATCATATCCCTATTTAAATTCATTTGGTCTGGTAAGATATCACCTTAATATTATTAACGCGGTGTGTGTTCTTTTAAGTTTAATGCATCCTAATAATCTAAAATGTATTTAATAAACGAGTTTTGCTAACCACCACCTTTAGGGTGGTGTCTAAACATGTCTTAATTGAAAAAATATGAACACCAAACATTTCATGTTTAATATCATATTCCATATTTAAATTGAATATATATATATATAATTATGAAATATACTACTCCATTTAATAATAAAAAAAATTGATTTATAAGCCAATGGTTTTGCCATCATTATGATATTTTATGACAATAATTTACATTTTAAAACTTTCATAGTTATATATTATAAATACACATTAGGTGAAGAAAACGGCGCCGTTTTGACTTTGCTACAGTAACGGGCTCCCTCATTTTGGGCCAGCCCAATTTTGTGTCTTTTTTTATACCATGAATAAAAAAGAAGTGCTTTCGTATTAAAAGACGACGTATCAAAATATGATATTTTTGTATTTCATGTCCTCTGATGAACAATAATTTTTACTGTTCATACCAGTTATAAACTTATTTTTATAGTTTTAGTTATCGTAAAACCCGTAATCGGCGTATCTTTTTTGTTATAGCTCCGTTTTTAGCGATTCTTTTGAGTACGTTCTCGTATTTAAATGCTTTATCATATAAATGATGTTTTCCAAAATAAATGTTTACCTGATGACTGTAAAAGTTTTATAAAATTTATTTTATAAATCCGGTATTAACGTAAAACGTATATTTATCGTATCTTTTTCGTTATTAATCCGTTTTTCGAGTTTCTTACCTTTTTGGAATCGTCATGAGACGTATTATCTTATAAAAACATAATATGACCAGGTTATGTGTCGAATCCAAACAGAAAGTTTGGAGGTTTTTCATAAAAACATGTTGTAAACTTGATTTTTGTACTTTCCTATTTAGTAATTTATTACAAGTCTTCCAATACTCTTTATATACTATGTCTTACATATAATAGTGTCCATAGGTCCATATGGTGTCCATGAGTCCAAGATAACAAGTCCTTAACAAGGCTTTAAAATCTTAAACTTTCTTATGTAACTATTAATCACTAGTTTATATATACACTTTTTATACTTTAACAAACATGATACCATACTTATAATCCCATTATATCAAGATATTATCAACTACATAACATATGAAAAAGTTCATAAAACTATGATCACAAGAAAATCCATTTTTAAAAGTATCATAAATGGTGATGAGCCATATAAACATTATATACATACGAAATCATGAAAGTAAATGATGTAGGGTTTTTAGATAACCTTGATGTGTAGTAGGATGAAAAGTAACAACTTCTAAACCCTTGTAAACCTCAAACCAAACCTTCTAATCGCCTAGGAACATCTTAGATATGTTGTAGGGATGTTTGTAAATGAGGTAAATAAAATTATACGGGTGGTTTATGGTGGTTTGTGGTTGTGCCGTGAGCTAGGAGGACCAAGGAGAGGTTTTTGTGTGTTTTCACCTTGAGAAATATTACCATTATGGGGTTGTTACTCACGATTAGGCATTTTATTAAACCCAAATGAATGACTAATCAAAAGAAAAGACACCATGAAAGGAATTTTTAGAAAAAAGTTGGTCAAAGGAAACACAACTCTTAAGACTTGTGTTTATGTTCCTAAAAGTCATAGATTAGTTCATGCTTTCAAGGGTTCTTGTTACTAGATATTTACTTGCAACATTTTGATAATAAAATGTAAGTAATTTTCATTTACTTGAAGTGGAAATGAGAAAGTATAAGTTGTAATGTAAGTAAATGTTTATTTCTTGTGTTCTTTCCTTTTAAATGTGGCGTCCCAATTGATAAGTGTGGTAAAGTTTTATAAAACTTTTAGTCATTGGAAATAAAAATGATTATTTGTTGAAGCGTAGATTTATTTCTTGGTGATTCTGGGTATACCTAAATGTATTTAATTGTAAAACATAAACATTTTACGTAACCGATAAAAATAAATTTAAAAAGTTAATTATTACTTTCGTAAAATAATATATTGCTTGTTTGACGAAAACTTCAATTCGTTTGGTGTCCGTTTACGTTGGTTGTTGATTTTTAGTTCACGCGATTTAACTTAACACTTAAAATTAAAAGCGAACGCGTACGAGAAAAAAAATAATTAGTGAAATATATGACATCGTAAATGACCTGAAAATACGAAATGTTACAGTCTCCTCCGGTTAGAAGAGCCTTGTCCTCAAGGCTCAGGTTGCAACACCTGAAGAAGGTACGGGTTCAGAGAAAAGATGCGGATATTTCTTCCGGAATTGTGTTGATGAAGAGGTGTAGGTTTTAAGGTGACTACTCTCAGCATGACATGGTTCTTCCTGAATGCATAGGTAATCAGTCTATGCACCAAATATACATAGGTGATTAGGCTATGTGATATGTGAGGGGCCAAACGATGAAATAGCACATTTTGTCAAAATAGGGTGATGATATAAATAGAGTCAATAGATTTATAATAAATGAAATTAGTCAATAAAGTAAAAACGTGAAGTAGCTCATAGGGTGACAACAAAATGATAGAAAAATGGTTTATGGGTTGACATCGAGATTGTTTGTAAAGCGATAGATAATAGCAAGTATAAATAATATCCGAACAAACGTAGAAGCAGTCAAAGAAAAAGAACGTAAAGAATTATTCAATCAACAAAATGAAATTATTCGGGAAAAAATTAGCCCCACCGCAACGCGCGGGTTCTTTTGCTTGTATATATACTATAGGCGGCATAAAACGCTGCCGTTTTTGGCAGCTCGCTACAGTGCTACAAAATATGCAATTCAAAAGCATAAGAAGAGTGTTCCAACTCGGAGTCGAATGGTACAATAATTAGTGGAATTTACAAACTATGCCAAATTTCAATATCATCAAAAGGGAATAAAGTAAAGTCGCGTAAATGGTTGAAGTTAATCGTTAAGAGATCAAGAAGAAATTAGCCCATAAGTATAGGTATCCTTATATAATACCAGTATTGACGCACAAGGGAGTAAATGAGAAATCAGGAAGTACACGAAAATCAGAGTGATCAATATTTATATAACAGGCCGATATAAGGTAAATAGTAAGACGTCATATGATAGACGTAAGAGAACAAAATCATAGTCTAGTATTAAATATTCATTATCCATGTAATAGTATTAGCGATGCAAAAGAGAGCATATAAGTTACCTGGGAGCAAACGCGCGGATATCGGATAAAACAAGGAGAGACTCTAAATTTTGAAAAACATGGTCATAGTCTAGGTTTTGAAAACTGTAACATTTCTCATTTTTCTTGTCATTGTACGACTCTATTAATGATCAATCAGGACAACGCAACGGAATGGTTGCAATGTTGGGGTGCTACTTCAGGGCACAAAACACAAGTCACGGAAAATGACCTCAAAAGAGACGTTTAAATAAATTTCACATTCGTTTATATTAAAATCAGAGTTTACAAATTTTTTTAATGGTACTCAAATTATTAAGCGTTCAAAAATATATCCGCGCGCAGTCTAGCATACTGCTCACCTAATGCCGCCCACTAGCAAACCAATTATCATAAAAAAAAAAAAAATCTCATAACCTGAGAAAAACTTGCATAAATTTGGTCACATAAAAGTGCGTGATTCATAGGTTTAAGTTAAAAGCAGTGTTGAAATAATTAGAAATGTCTTAGTAGAAAAGTAGCGTTACAGTATTTCAAAGTGTCTATTTCGAAATCCAAGTGTGATTACTCGTAATATCAAGTAATGTTTAGTAGTGGACCACAGCATCAAGTAAAATGGTGGACTAAGTACGTATTCCGAAGTCCAAAACAAGTAATAGAGATATGTACGTATTCCTAGTCTATAAAAATAGGTAAGGTAGACAGAGAAACACCATTCATATGTCCAACACTTTGTATTATTGCACTAAGGTCATGACCCCGAAGCCTTAACTAGTTTGTGCCCCAAATGTATAGGATGCTTGCCAACAACCTAAAAGTATTCTCAATGTTAAATGCACCATGGTCAACTTGTGACCAGAAATTCCAGGTGGGATTGTCAGTTCCCGAATAGATCTATCCACATCACTCGCGCTCCACTACAATAGCAATTGACGGTTCATGATATAGCTGAGATCTATATAGTGCTGATCTGTAAATCTCGGTCAATATGAAAACGTATGATGATTAACTTATCTCACTCACGCAGAATGTGAGATAGGTGCTGTCTACGAGCCCATCCAGAATATAATCCCCCACTCCCCCCCCGCGCTCCTCCATAGCACTCTACCAGTGTGACTTAACACTCACAACACCTGAAACACCACACCCTTAGAAAAAACCATGTCATGGTCCGTCATATAGTAAAACATGCACTTGTAATTCCACCCCTCTAGAGTTCTTTTAAAAACAATTAAGTAGTAAAAAGGGGGCTATTGAACTCAAAAATATTGGAAAGGTAAATTGTACTGTAGTATTTAAAATATACAAGGTTTGTAAACGAGCATGTATTCCCTCGCGGTTTATAAAAACATTGAAAAGATTGAAAATGCGAGACTATGAATCAACAAAGATTTTAAAAGGTAATCACATTGTTATCAAGATAAAACGAGTATGTTGAGAGTTTGTAACAAAGCAGGTATCCCCCTCGGGGTTTATAAAACATGTAAATAAGTAAAAGCGCGGCTATGATCTACCTTAGGATGGAAGTGACGAAATAATCACGCGTAATGGCAGAAATGTATCACGGAAAATATCCGAAAGCACCTAAGTAAAATATGGGTCGTATAAAGTACCAAGTACTTTATTAGTAACATTGAAATATAATCTTATAGTTGTTATATCGCACTATCGTTCGGGCTTTATCATAATTAAAGAGGTCATGACATGAACGTGACGAGGAGTAGGATTACTTTAAATCGTTAAATCCAACAACTCGTCAATACGCCATCCGAAGAGGCCTCATTATGAAATTCCCTAGTAATATAGCACTTTGGTAACTTAACACATATATATTTCTATATAGCTACATCACCATTCTAGTTGTGCGTTTGATGAAAATTATGTTCAAATTGTATTTGAGATTAAATACCGATGTATTTATCTCCGTATAATCGTTAAATGGTTAATCGCCTTTTTAAAATTATATTTATAAAGTCTAAACTATTATAAATATTATTAAATGATTCCATAAGTTTTGCAAAATTTTTATTAAAAACGAAACCACACTATTCACCTCAGGGAGTAGTGCACAGTTGAAAATAGTGTTTTTTGTAACTTTCTCGATTTAAACCCGTTTTTTTGTTTGTGTACGTTTCCTTCGTTCACGCTTTCGTATTTGAAAGATGTATCAAATAATCGTAATTTTTAAAAAGTTAAAATCTGCTGATGAATAGTACTTTCACTATTCATGAATAGTAATAATTTATATAAATTTAATTAGCTTAATCGTATAATCGTCATAACTTATTCGTTTTAACTCTGATTTTAGTGATTCTTTCGAGCACGTTTTTGTAATTTAAAGTTTTATCATATTATTGATGTTTATAAAGTATAAGTTTCTGTGTATGTATAGTCTTTTATAAAAATTGTTTTATAAAGTGTACCTTCGTCAATCCCGATAGATCTATCTACAATATTCGTGTTCACCCATAAGTGATTAATGGTCCATGATAATGAGGGACTTTTGGAATAAAGTAACTTAGACATTAATTGTAATGGTATATCATGATAGCATATAGTCTGGAAAAACACTTGTATTCATGGTTTATATCAGGTATCAACAAGTTTATAAAGTATTCAAAAGATTGAAATGTGAGGCTATGAACTCACTAAGTATTTGAAAAGCAATCACATTGTTATAAGATAAACGAGTATGTAAAAGAGTTTGTAACAAGCATGTATCCCCCTCGCGGGTTTATAAAGCATGTAAATAAGTAAAAGCGAGGCTATGAATCTCACCTTAGAAGTGAAGTGATGAAATAATCAGGTAAATGGCAGAAAATGTATCACGGAAATATCCGAAAGCAACCCTTGATGATATGTAGTATGATGACCAAACAAATCCAAACCCTTGGTTAGATCAAAAACACAAGCTTGCACCAATGGAAACCCTAGATTAGGTTTGAAACCATAATCTTCCAATCTTTGCTTCAAAACTTGCAAATGGTTAACCAATGCTTGTAAACACCTTAGAATAGATGTAAGAACACTTGTATTTGATCTAGAAAATCAAAGTATGGATGTGTTATGGAGATGGTTTTGAGCCGTGATATATGATGAGAGAAATGAGAGAGATTTTTGTGTTTTACACCTTAGGAATGTGTTTTGTATGTTTTTCTTACTAGTTAAGCCTTTATATAGGGCTTAACTAAGGTTAAGAAACTCTAGTTAAGTTAACTAGGGTTAAGTTAAAGGAAAATATCTAAAAGATATTTTAGATAAATATCTAATAAATATCTTATAAATATCTAATAAATATCTTATTAATTAAACGCGAGCTATGACCAAGGTCAAGAAATAAATATGACGTGGTTCATAAAATGATATTTTATGATCATAAAAATAATAACGAGACACGTCGAAGCTCGAAACGATTAACGAACGCGCGGTCAAATGTCGACTCGCGGAACGTCAAAAAAATAAAAGTAACCCAATCTTTTCCAAAATTTTCATAATAAATACGAAAATATTTATTATCGACAAATAAAATGTTAAATGTCGACACTCACTCACGGAAACTCGTAAAATAGATGACGTCGAAAATGACCTGAAAATACGGAATGTTACAAAAGTTTTATAAAAGTGGTTGCCCTGTTGTATAAGTTGCCCATAAGTACAGTTGCACCATTTTAATAGAAAAGTGTAGTGGTAAAATGACCAAATTGCCCGGTTGCCCATACATAAGTTGCCCAAAAACTAGTGGTTTCCCTAAAAACATTAAGGTACATATACCTTACACATACCTTACACATTTTGTCCTTTAATAATAAAAAATGGGACACTTGTCAAATTCTTCCATGGTTGCCCAGTAGCTTAGTTGCGCGGGTCTAGTTTTGGAAAAAGATATTCCTGGACTTAGGATTGCATTTTGGGGTTGGATTTTGGGCTAGAAATGAAATTATCCCTTTTTATTAATTAAAAAAAACTCAACTCCATTTTTAAAATTAATATATCTTGCAAACGGTAAATTGTTAAACGATAAAAAATACACCATCGCGATGAGAATTAAATCATCTTTCTATAGAGGGCCACTTTGATATAATTTCGACGAACTTTTTTTCGATTTTATTTTTTAGTCATGTCTGAAAAAATCATATGTGATTTGTATCACAATCACATGTAATTTCATAAAATCATATGTGATATATGATACAAAACACATGTGGTTCTTTCCAGAACAAATTTTTTGCTGTATAGACTAATATGATCACAACTCTGTGATTTTAAGACGTGACAGAAGAAAATAAAATTGAAAAAACAGTTCAGTCGAAAGTTATCAAAGTGCCCCTCGTATAGAAAGATGATTTAGATTCTCGTCGCGATGGTTATGTTTCGTTATTGCCGTATACGATTAAACGTGATGGGTGGGAGGGGGGGGGGGGGGGGGTTTTTTGTGAGTTATGGTAATTGTTTATACAGAAGGGTGGAAAGTGAGTTTTTTTAATATGTATTTTTTATAACCATTGGATCATATATAAATGAAGAGTGGAGATGAAGTCTTTGGATCTATGCTAAAAAGAAGATCTTTATTGAACTTTTATCTACCGAGTTATATGTGTGTTAATTTGAGGATAAAAAGTGTTAATGATTTGCCTAAATAAAAAGTCCAATTGCCTTAAATATAAGTGGCCCAAAAGGACAAGTTTCTCACTTTACATTTTTTGTCCTTTAATATTATAAAATGAGACACTTGTCAAATTCTTTCTAAATTGCCCGGATGATAAGTTATCGCAGGCTACTTTTAGAAAAACATTATTAAAAGGCTATAGTGGCATTTTTGCTTTATTTTTAGGCTAGATTTAGAATTTTCCCTTATTTCTTTTATCACTAGTTTGATACTACGTGTAAAAATTCATCAACAAAACTATGATGGTTAGTGCAACGACCTATATAATTAAAATATTTTTTGGGAATATGTTAGCTACAATAAATTTTAGTCAATTGACTATATTTTTGTGCTATAAATTATGGGTCTCTAAGTATGAAAGTAGGTCCTTGAGTCTTTTGTGCGTGTCCCTAAATCATTTTTATGTATTTTTTGTGAAGAGTTGTAGCTAGTTAGCTACAAAAATTGTAGCCAAGTTATCCCCATATTTTGTATATCTTAATTACATACATCAACATAACGTACAAAAGAAACCTTAAACAATTTATATTGTGAGATGATTTGCACACATTATGTTTTGATTTGACCACCTTTATGTACAACCGGTTAAATCAGTATATATAATAGTACAATATATTAAGAGGGATATGTATGGTGAAGAGCATTACCTCCACATTTGGGTCTCACCGGGTGCCACATTATCTTAACACTCCCACTTCAAAATACACCTTCACTCATAGCATACCATCAACCTCCTCGTTTGGGTTCACCCACCCACAATTTTCTTTTCTTTTCTATATTTTCACACAAACTAAATTCATTTCATATAAATAAAAATACAAAATACAATACGATAATAAAAAAAACTTACAAAATTTAAAAACCAATACAAAAATTAAAAACAATACATCAAATTATAAATAAACTAATTTTGTTGTTTATTTTGTAGATGTTGTTGTCAAACATGCTCAATGATATTTCGTTGAAGCTTTGCGTGTGTTTGTTTATCACGGAGTTCTTTGGATTTCTTCCGGTGCACTGTGCATCGCTAGACACATGTCTGTAATATATTTGGTTGCGGAAAAATATAAATTTTATTCATTTCGGATATCGCATACTTTTGATCTTTTAAAATCATGTTATGCAATATAATGCACGTGCACATGACTCTGCGTAGCTTGTTGATAGTCCAAGCACGAGCCGGTTGGCATATGATATGCCAACGACCTTGAAGGACCACAAAAGCTCTTGCAACGTCTTTTAATGCACTTTCTTGTCTTCGTTTAAATACTACATTTTTCTCTGAATTTGCTACCGAAAATGATTTGACAAAAGATGACCACTATAGGTAAATCCCGTCGGCCAGATAATACCCTTGTTGAAATGTAACTTCGTTTACTTCAAACGGAGCCACGGGGCCGATGTCATCTAGAAGGTCGTCAAATAACAGAGAATTATTCAAAACGGTTATATCGTTATTCGCACCTGCTACCTCAAAAAATGCATGCCAAATCCACATATCATATGATGCAACGGCTTCAAGCATTATAGTTGGGTATTTTTTTTATCACATCTCGCAAATTGCCAGTGCCATTCTTTCGGAAAAAATTTCCATTCCCAGTGCATACAATCAATGCTTCCAAGCATTCCCAGAAACCCATAAATATTGTTATGTGCGTTGCATAACTTTTGAATGTCATTGAAGTAAGGTTTTCTTATAAACTCGGGCATAAACAATTAGACAATGCACATAGTAAAATTATCTAGACAATTAATGATCACCCATTTGTAAATATTCATCTAATGCATCAGATGTTACGCCGTATGCCAATTGGCGTATGGCGGATGTGCATTTCATAATAACACTAAAACTTAGTTGACCTTGTGGAAACTGTAGAGGGGGGTGAATACGTTTCCGTTTAAAAACTTTAAATCAGACATTACAAAACTTCCTGCCGGCAGTCCCATAAATATATGGGGGCCACTTGGCTAAATCAGGGGGCCGCCTGATTTACAAGGACCGCCTTTAGCAGAGGGTTTTTAGATTAGATCTTTCGTATCAAAACACCAATAAAGTTTGATGCAATATGAGAAGTCTCGACAATAGATTTACAATACCTAGCGCTTATTCTAACAATATAACCACACTCACAATATTTACTACAAAGAACTACACAACCATAACTAACACAACATACACAACAATTCACACAATCATGAGTACAATGCAAGTGTAAAAGTAAAGTGATAGATCTAAAGAAATAAATAAAGCGAAAGATAAAAGAAAATGCAAACCGACACGATGATTTATAGTGGTTCGGTCACGAAGCTCCTCTTCGCCCTACTACACTCCCTGGGTATCCAACTTGAGAGTTACTTCACTAATCAACAAGCTCCCTTTCGGCGGAGAAAACCTTATAACGTTGCTTACATTATTTTCTGACACTAAGCTAGATGTCGAGTCCTTTTTCGGGTACAACCAACCCCGTTATGTTTTGTGGCCCAACATAACAAACCTTGTGTTTTATGGCCTAAACTCATAAACCGCGTCACTTACAATATTTTCCGACATTAAGTTAAATGTCTAGTCCTAATCTTATTTAGAACCAATCTACCACTTCACCAATGTATTTAAGGCCTAAAATACTAACCGACACACAATCTACACTTTCGAATTTAAACATTATCCGAATCTGCACAATTACACAAGAATGAAAATATAGAGATCAAATCTATCCTACAACATACAAGTGATCAAATGTAATCACTTCTATCCAACCTAATCTACTACATGATCTACAAGTAATCAAGGATGATCACTTCCATGTAGAGACATCCTATAATTCACTACATACCCTTTGGTATTAGTGAAACTAACATAAAGTGTAACCATGATCCATGCCTTATGCAAGAACCATGATCAAAGATGAAGAAAGAAAACTCTATGTGTATGTGTATTGGTGCCTTATGGATCTCATCACGAGAAGGAGGAAGAAAATGTCTTGGCTTTTATAGGAGAGCCTTGACTTGGAGAAGTCTTTTTTGTCCAATGGATAATAGGGTGATTGGATAAAAGAGTGAGCTTACCAATGGGTAATAGCATGCACCCTAATTCACTAGTTTTTCCTCCATCTTCTAGAAGCAAATTCAAATTTAAATCACTAGTTTCCCTTCATCTTCTAGAAGCTTTGATTAGAACTTGATGGGCCTTAATGGGCCGAACTCTATTGGGCCTTAATGGGCTAGCCCGTTTGCTTAGCCCGATCCAACTAGTGAAGCCCATATGAGTAAGAGTCTCGGGATGTCGAGATCGAGTTGATAAACGTATATTTGTGGTGGATAAGGATGGTGAGATATCCGTGAGTTGAAGTATACATATACGAGTAACTTGTGAACTTTACATTATATTTTACAAGTTACATGTTTGTCATCACCAAAACATAAAGAGAATGTATAGATTAAATATCATAATATTTGCACTAACAATCTCCCCCTTTTTTGATGATGACAAAATGTGTAAACTATAAAACATAGTAAAGTTTAAAAGTTACTCGTTTACATTCCTTCTCCCCCTTTTGTCGAAACAAAAAGGAGTTTCTTAGATATAGGTTGGAGCATTTAGGTTGGAGGTATGAGAAGAGGTAAGTGTTTCAGGTATATAGGTTGGAGGAATTGGAAGAAGGTAGGTGCTCCAAGTATATAGTTTGAAGGAATGAAAAGAAGGCGTGAGATATAAAGGTTGAAGGTGATTTTGTGTATCTTGGATAATTTAGAAGAGGTCGTGAGATATGAGAAAAAGACGTGATAAGAATGTAGGTACCGAAAAAAGTATGTGCTCCGAGTATATAGGTTGATGATTGAGAGGATAACATAAGAAATGAGGTTAAGGTATTTTAGTGTTTTCTACTTCGATAAATTTGGAAGAGGCCGTAAGAGATGAAAAGAAGATATGATAGGAATGTAGGCACTTCAAGTATATAAGTTAAAGGTATGAGAAGAAACCTGAAGGTTGAAGGTGATTATAAAGTAGAGGAGGTGAAGTATCTAGAGTATGGATGAAACCTTCATTGTATTTGATGATCCCATATCTTATCTTCTTATAAAGGTGGGCTTGCGTCATCCTAGTGAAGTCTTCTATCATCACGGTTTAACTAACTCCATGCTATTTACTCACATATCTTCAATCTCCCCCTTGCTCATTGCACCCCAATGATAATTACATCCTTGTCATGGTGACACTAGAGGATCCATATATCAAAATAAATTGCTCATTGAAACTCAAGACGTTCGATGTATTCAATTTAAAATGAGAGAGGGACCTGTAAGTGTTCCCGCCCACCTCGGTTATGGCTCCCCTGTTTGGGGCCCAAGGAATCAAGATTAGATGCGTGCTACAAAACACAAAGTTTAGTAGAAACAAGTGCACAAATTAAAAGCAAGAGATTATCATGAAATTAGAAATGCACTTTTAGGTGTTATTATTCTAAAATATGACACCTTGAAAAAGAATTAGAAACTAGATACATACAACTATTATTTTAAAATCAACAACGTAAATGATTAAAATAAAAAGACTCAAGACGTATGTTTAATGATTAAAATTCAACCAAATTTTAATAAACGATAATGGGATTCGTTTATTTATTGACACAAAAATATTGTGAGAATGACCTTTTAAAGGTAGACTAATGTCGCTTAAAATCGCGCAGAATAAGCCAAAATATATAATTTAAAATAGATAAAAAGAAGATAAGACGAGATGAAACTGACAAGCCTCTGGATGAGAACGAAAATGATTCAATAGAGCTAAAAGTGGGGAAGGATAAGCGAGACTAAAGAGGGAAGGTATTGACAAGAGGTTGTCAGAAATGATTCATATATCATTTGCACTAACAATTGATGTGCATGTGATCCTATCGAGACAAAGGTGGACGATTGGGAATTCAAAGGTTTGTTTAGTGTTTTGTTGGTTTTTAATGTTGAGGAAGAAAGGTGGGTAAGTGAAATGAGGTTGTAGTTCTTTTATGGTGGAAGAATAATGAGAGACGCAACAATGTGGTGACTCAATAACACTTGAAGATTGAAAATATTCTTTATGTTCTTCACTTTCTAGAAAATAGAAAGTTTTGTGAAGGAGTGACATTTTCATTTCACAAATTACTTAAATATTTTAGATGAAATAATTAAGTTTTCAAGAGATATAGAAGGAATTTTAATAGTAGCAAGACTATTAGAAGAGAGAAGAAACATTTAGAAGTGAGAAGAAACATTAAAGGTGAGAAGACTTATTAAAAGTGAAAAGAAACATTTAGGAGTGAGATGAAACGTCAGAAGCAAAAAGACTTAGAAGTGAAATGACTATTAGAAGTGAGAAGACTATTAGAAAAGAGAAGACTATCAAAAGTGAGAAGAACCGTTTGGAAGTAAAAAGACCATTTGAGGTGAGAAAAGATGTCATCTCGTAGTAGCAGAAGAGAGGGAGTTTTTTGGTTTATGAATTTTGAAAAGTGTTGGGAATTATGCATTCCTGACTTAGTACCGTTAGTTATATTAGTTAGTACCGATAGTTGTAATTAGTACTGACAGTACAAAATAGTTAGTACTGATAGTATAAAATAGTTAGTACCGTTTAAGAGATATGCATGAGATATTATAGGAAAAGATATGCATTATCTTTTATGCGTTTTGTAAGTCTGTTAGGGTTTATCCTTGGTCTATAAAAGGAACCCTACGACATTAGAGAAGAGAGATCTCATATATAATCACATATCTCATAGTTAGTAATCTGTAATCATTTTAGCAGATTAATACAATAGTTTAGTTATCAATATTCTTTTCTTCTTAAAGCATTATAAGTTAGTTTCTCCGCATCACTAAAGTGTTTAAATAGTCATTGTTTCTCCTGTAGTTTGTGTGGATCTATCCATATTGGCTACAACCCTTAACAAGGTAGTAAGATCTATATTCAAAGGGATCTACAAGTGGTATCAGAGCCTGTAGAGAAACTCTGAGTAAGAAGAACAAAAACCAGTTATAAACCTCTATCTTACAAAGCTATTCAATGGCTGGATCAGAAGATGATATTCCACCACCACCACCACCATCACAAACACCAACACAACAAACCCCTCACACTGTTTCAACCATCAAACTTCCTATTCTCAAGAAGGGAGAATATGACATATGGGCCATGAAAATGGAACATTATTTGGCCCATACAGACTATCCTATCTGGGAAGTTATTCAAAGAGGAAATGGTCCCGTGAGTGTCTCAACTGATACAAATGGTTTAATAAAGGTTCTGCCTTCCAAGACTGCAGAAGAAACTTTAGCCAAAGAAAGAGAAAGAAAAGCAAGGACCACTTTGCTTATGGCTTTACCAGAAGATCATCTTGCTAAATTTTATAAAATGACTGATGCTAAAGAAATGTGGGAAACTATCAAATCTAGATTTGGTGGAAATGATGAATCAAAGAAGATGCAGAAGTATATTCTAAAGCAATAGTTTGAAGGCTTTGCTTGTATCAAACTCAGAAGGGCTACATAAAGCTAGATACAGGTTCAGAGTCTACTGAGTGCAACTAGAGATTCATGGTGCAGGCATCTCCACTGAAGATGCAAATCAGAAATTCCTTAGGTCTCTACCTTCTGCCTGGTCGTTCATATTCCTTAATCGATGAGGACCAAGCCAAGAGAGGACAGACTCATTTCGTGATATTAATAATAATCTAGAGTTCTTTGAGTCATATGTTAAAGGCTCTAATGCATCACCTCTAGCAAACGCAGAAGGTGGCATTTTTTCAGTAGAACACTAGCAGTACTAATGATGTTAGTACCGCTTATGGTGTTTCTAATTCTTCTAGTCATAACTCACAATATGAACATCCTTCATCATACTCCTTACTTGCAAATCAATCCAGTTGCCCACAATTGGATCATGAAGATCTAGAACAGCTTGATGAGTTTGATTTAGAAGAAATGGACTTGAAATGGCAGGTGGCCATGATTTCCATAAGAATGAAAAAGTTCTACAAAAAGACAGGTAGAAAGCTACAATTTGATGCCAAGGAACTGGTTGGTTTTGACAAAACCAAAGTCGAGTGCTATAGTTGTCACAAGATATGGAATTTTGCTAGAGAGTACAGATCTAAGGGGAATCAAGATAGTAGGAGGAGAGATGCTTGGAACACTAGGAATAAGGATAAAGAAAATAGGAGGAGATCTGGTAAACAGGAGGACTCTAAAGCTTTGGTGACTCTTGATGGAGAAGGTGTTGATTGGACCAGTCACTCAGAAGATGAACAAGAGAACTATGCTTTGATGGCTTGCAGCAGTTCAGGCTCAGACACAGAGGTAACTTCTTGTTCAAAAGAATGTAAAGAGTCTTATGCTAAACTTAAAAAATTGTATGATGAACAGAGGGAAAAAATTGGAGATGCCAGTATAGAAATACATGCATATACTCAAGCTTTAAAGAAAGTTAAAGCACAATTAGTTGCTCATCAACAAAGTCAACTTTGGTATGAGGAAAAGATAAGGTTTATGAAAATTGACTTAGATGATAAAACTGATGTTCTTACATACCATAAGAAACTATTGGCAGAAGCTGAAAAAGAAAAAGAAGAATTAAAAACTAAAGTAAAAAATGGCACAACTCTTCTAAAAATCTTAATATTTTCTAAATTAGGTCAGATGAGATGCTAGGATAAGGCTGGACTTGGGTATGTTGATCAAATGAATAAAGGTGTTTTAAGTTATGAAAATGAAGTTTTCCCAAGTGTGTTTGTCAGTAGGACAAGTGATATAGAAGATAGTCCTATGAATGATAGATTTGTAGAAGGGATGCATGCAGTTCCCCCTCCAATGACAGGGATCTACCAATCCTTTCTGACCTGATAAAGAAATAGATGGACTCCACATTTACATATGTCCCAACAGCAATCTAAATCTAGTGAAATCTGATGCTAAGGAGCAGTGACTTTAAATACTTGTGAATCCCAATTGTAGTAAATAAACACATGAATCTTATGCCTGAACTAGTTGGTCAATGAACCCAAGTAGTCATAGTCAACCTAATTTTGTTCTGATGCACCTAATCATTAAAGAGTATGAATCAGATAGTTGGAAGATGAACATTTGTCTCTACCCACAAAAGAACAGGAAGACACCGTAGTTTGCTTTTATTAATACTGTAAACAAGTAAAAACACCTAGTCAAGACTGTTAAAGCACAAAACACATGTAACAGAGTCCTAAACCTGACAGAAAAGGATTGTAGTGTTTTGAATTGGCTGAAAAACTGGTTTGGGATATGGTGTTTACCAAAATGGCAATGTTTTTAGCGGAAGATTTAGCCATCATAATAAGATTGTGATTTCCCATGAGAAAAAGTACTGGCTAAACAAGCTGAATTAAACAATATGATGAGTAAGGGGTCTGGTCAAAGGGAGATTAGGCCAGTATGGAACAATGTGCAAAGAGTGAATCATCAAAACCAATTTGTTCCAAAAGCATTACTAACTAGAACTGGCAATTCAAAGTTAATACTACAAGACAACGGTTACTAACACAGTTAATACTGGCTAGAACTAGCGGTACTAACACAGTTAATACTGCTAGGCATAATTTTAACAGACATGCAGTACCAACTAATGCTGCTAGGAAAGTTAATACTGTTAAGCCTATTGTGAATAATGCTAGACCAAAAGCTGGTTTTCATAAAACTCTTTCACCTTTTAGAAAGCCATTTAATAGAACAACAACACTTAGAACCAATTTTTCATATCAAAAAGTTAATACTGCTGAGGTAAATGCAGTTAGTGCTGTTGGGGGAAAAAGGGAAACTGCTGTTAAGCCCTCAACAGGTGTATTTTGGAGACAACGAAAAAGACATTAACAAGAAAGAACAAAGTCTCCAAATACAATGGTGGATCAAGTTCTAGAAATTGTGTTCCTTTCAAAGATCCACTAGGCAGACCCAAGCCCAAAAAGGCTTGGGTCCCTAAGAGAAACTAATCTCTCTTATTTAATGTGCAGGATTATCCACAAAGAGCTTTACAGAACAAAGGGATTGTTGATAGTGGATGTTCCAGGCACATGACTGGAAACAAGGCCTACCTTGCTGAATATCAAGACTTTAATGGTGGCCCTGTTGCTTTTGGAGGAAGTAAAGGTTACATAACTGGTAAAGGTAAAATAAAAATAGGAAAGTTAGATTTTGAGGATGTGTGCTTTGTGAAAGAACTACAACATTTCAATCTCTTTTTTGTGTCACAGATGTGTGACAAGAAGAACAAGGTTCTCTTCACAGACACTGAATGTCTTGTGTTGTCTCCTGAATTTAAGTTACCTGATGAAAATCAAGTATTACTTAGAATCCCTAGACAAAACAATATGTACAGTTTCAATTTAGAGAACATTGTTCCTTCTAGAGGTTTAGCCTGTTTGATTGCAAAGGCCACAATTGATGAATCTAACAAATGGCATAGGAGGTTGGGTCATGTTAACTTTAAAAACTTAAACAAACTTGTGAAGGGAAACCTTGTAAGAGGTTTACCTTCAAAGATTTTTCAAAATGACCACACTTGTGTTGCTTGTCAGAAAGGAAAGCAGCACAAGGCCTCCTGTAAAAGGCCAATCAGTGCGCTCTATAGAGTCAGCCATGATAGCTTCTGCATGTGGATTTCTTTGGACCTACATTTGTAAGGAGCATAAAAACCATAAGACTAAATGTCTGGTTATCAATGATGATTTTAGCAGGTTTTAGTTGGGTGTTCTTCTTAAGAACTAAGGATGAAACGTAGTGAACTCCTTAAGACATTAAAAAGACAAATCAGAAACCAATTAATGCAAAAAGTTAAAACTTATTATATGTGATAATGATACAAAAATTTAAGAACAATATTTTTATTTAATTCTGTGGTCAAAAGGGATCAAGAAGGGAAGACAGTAAGGCCTAGAACTCCACAACAAACTAGAGTTGCTGAAAGAAAAGAACAGGACCCTTAATGAGGCTGCAATAACTAAATGGCTAGCAATTCATTTTTACCTATCACTTTTGGGGCTAAAAACAGTTTATACTGCTTGTTTATGCCCTTAATAGGTATTATGACCAAGCCTCAATAAGCCACCTTATGAACTTATAACTGGTAAAATACCAATCTAAGCTATGATAAGAACCTTTGGTGCCATGTATCCATCTTGAATACCATTGACCACCTTGGGGCATGTTGATGGATATTCAATATGAAGGATTTTTTTAGTAGGGTATTCTTACAAGCAAGGCTATTAAGGGAAACAATTTAGAAACCAAGAGAGTAGAAGAAAACCTGCACATAACCTTTTTAGAAAATAAACCAAATGTTGCAGGGAAGGGACCAACTTGGCTGTTTGATCTTGATTATTTAACTGATTCAATGAATTATCAACCTGTGAGATCAGAGAATCAAGCTAATAAACATGCAGGTCCAAAAGAAGCTAATCATATAGTGTAGGTACAGAAGATAATATCGATGCATGAAATTCTAAAATAGAAGCTGATTCTGCTCAGGACTACTTTGTATTGCTAATATGCTCTTTTTATACTTTAACAGTCAAGAGCTCAAAAGCAAAGAATGCAGGTGAAGAACCTAACAAAAATCCTAATTTAAAAGAACCTATGAAGAACCCATTAGATAAGGAGGATCAAGTCTTTTTATTTTGGATGAGCTTGAAGTCTTAAAAGACAAACACGGATGCAAAGATGCACTGAAGCTCTCAAAAAGGAGTTTGCCAAAGAAACTAAGGATTTGCTTCTTCAAGCAGGAGCTGCTAAAGCTAGCAGTACTAACACAGTTAATACTGCTAGCACACCAATTAGTACTGCTAGTCCTTATGGTGGACTATCCTTCACTGATACGAACCAAGATGATTCTGAAATACATGCTCTTGAGGATATGTAGTGACCATCCTACAGATGGAATTTTACCCATGCATGCTTAAAAGATAGAGGGTGCATGTATGACTTTCACAAATTTAGAAACTATTGTGAATGTTAGTCCTATTCCCACATCAAGGATTCACTCTATTCATCCTTCAGACTCTAATCTTAAGCTCCAAACTCAGTAGTTCAAACAAGGAAGCAAAGATACCAAAAGTTCTAGAGCCCATGCTTTTGTAAGCTATATTCAAAAGTAGAGAAGAAATAATCATAAGTACTACTTCCAATCATTATTATTTACTTGTTTCTTTGTCTCCAAAATGAACCCAAGAAGATATTTGAAGCACTTGAAGATGACAGTTGGGTTGATGCTATGCAGGAAGAAAATGTTTGCAATTCAAGATTCAGAAAGCTTGATCTTGTAGATTAGCACTTATGGTAATAGTCAATTGGGAACAAAAATGGGTTTACATAATAAGAAGGATCAAGAGGAGTGTTTATGGTTAGGAAAACGATTGGATCATAGTAAGGAGTGGGATTGCCACTCGAGATCACATTTGAGAAACCAAGAACTTCTTGAGAGTATTCTTCACAAGCCATATCAATGACGTCAATTCGGTTTGCCGTCATATGATTGTAATTAGCCGTGTATCTCGAAGTTTGGTCCAGATTGAATGTAATGGCCTCTCTGCCAACACGAAGGGTTATTTCACCTTCGTATACATCGATTAATGCACGACTGGTCTTTAAGAAACTCCTCCCGAGGATTAGAGGTACTCGGGGGTCTGGCTCAAAATCGACGACCACAAAATCTATAGGAAATTGGAACTTTCCCACCATTACATAGACGTCTTCAACGATACCGATTAGTTCAGAGATTGATCGATCTGCTAACTCTAGCGTCATGCAAGTCGGGGTTAGTTTGGGAAGAGAGAGATTTTTCCATACGAAATATGGCATAAGATTAATGCTTGCGCCAAGATCGGCCAAGGCGTTGCATGTATTAATCCCAGAAAATTCACATGGAATAAGAAATCGGCCAGGGTCTCCAAGTTTTTTTGGTAACTTGTTTAGGATGACCGCTGAGCAATTCTCATTCAATGGGGTTCTAGCCATTTCACTCAACTTTTCTTTGTTTCCGATTAAGGTTTTTAGAGTCGAGGCGAATTTTGGCATAAGCATCAAGGCATCCGTAAAGCTAATTTCGAAACTCAAATCTCGAAAGATTTCATAGAATTTCTCAATTTGGTCGTTAGCTTTTTCACGACGTCTTTCATCATTTCTTCTTGAAGGAAATGGAATTGATGCTTTTTGGTTAGGCCTTGAAGCACTAACTGGAGCATTTACGGGCTCAGAGATTGATTCATGATGGACAACAGGGACAACCAGAGGTTGGACGTCTTCGGTGCTTCCGTTATTAGTAGGAAGCATCGTATCCTTTGTGACCTCGGGTTCACGTTCTACTACTTTAGGAGAAGAAGTAGTATGAATCGTGGGTCCCTTGTAAGCTACACCACTTCGAGTGGTAATACCCTTTAAATCCTCCTTCGGGTTAGTAACAGTGTTACTAGGGAGAGTTCCCGAAGTAGAGGCGGTATTGGAAGTGACAAATTTGGAAAGCATGTCCGTGAGATTGGTCAATTGATTTTGCATGTTTTGACCTTGAGTTTGCATGTTCCTCATCACAGCATCATTAGCCTTTACGTAGGCTTGGAAATCTTCCTTCGATACACCTTGAATTTGAGGAGCTGGAGCTTGATAGGCGGGAGCTTGATAAGCAGGAGGTTGAACAACCTGAGGTCGATAGATTTGACCTTGATGAACCGGGGGTTGGTAAGCTGGAGCTTGATTGAAATTCCCTCGGTTTTGGTTGTAACGATTCTGATTGTTTCCTTGATTTTGCACATGATGATTGTTTTGAACGGGAGGAAAACCGGGAGGTCGAATTTGATTTGAAATCGGGGTTCGATAACCGGTGTTTCCTTGGTTGAAGTTAGCTGCGGCTGCTTGAGAGACATATTCTTGGATATTATCTCGATAAACATTGCCAGAAGTGGCTGGACAAGTTTGGTAGGAATGAGCACCACCGCAAGTAACACAACTTTCCTCAACCGCTTTGACAGGAGGGATGCGGGAGATTGATTTTTTGTCAAGGAGTAAAGCATTTACCATATCCTTTTAACCTCAGCAACTTCGGAAGAGATTCCGGGGTGGAAGTGCTCGCACTCACTTTGGCAACAACTGGTTTGTTACGTGAATTACGAACTTTGGATTTGCTTTCAATGATTCTTAAGGCAATCACGAGGCATGTTTCTCCTAAAGTTGCCACCCGCCTGCGGAATTTAACGAATCTTGGTCGTTAGAGTTCAGAGGCATTAAAAATGTCTCGAGTTGGATGCAACTCAGAAAATCCAGATGTGACATCGCCGAAGAATAACATTAAATCTGCCCATGCTCATAAAACGTCTCATCAAATCTCTTGTTGAAATCTCGTGATTATCATTTCGAGATTTGATTGTCTTAGAAGGAGGGAAAAATTTGTTGATGAATTTTGAAACAAGATCATCCCATGTTTGAATCGATCGAGGGGGTTCTTTCTCTAGCCAAATCCGGGCTGCCCCCTCGAGGGAAAATGGGAAAAGCATAAGCTTTACCGACGTACTCGGGACGTTCGGGAACTTCATCGTAGAAGTGATCTTGTTGAAATATCGGATGTGGGCATGAGGAACCTGTCTTTTTGTCATTGTGCCCGAAATAATTGCTTGTTTTGGAACGAGGTTAAGCAGACCGTGCTTAAGCACAAAGTTGTCTCTGTTATTCGGCACAAACGATGACATCCTCCGTACCCCGCGGTGGGTGCTTCAAGGCAACCGAGCAATAGTACGTTGTATCAATAAGCCCATTGGAGCTGGGGGAGGAGGTGGATTTTCAAATGGTTCTTCAAGATTGAAAGGTTCAACAACAGGAGGTGGGGCCTGGTGTTGTTGATTATGAAGATTACGAGACTGGGAACGAGTGCGCATACACTAAGAAAGAAAATTTACACTAATTTTTTGTTCTTTTTTGTTGTCACTTATCAAAAGTAAAATCACAATTGATTTTTAATAACGGATCAACGAAGAAGACAACTTAAACCTAATAATCGACAAGTTTCCGTAACTCTTCGAAAAGAAAAACGCAACAAAGACGGAGTGAATAGTAAACACGCGAAGCTATTAAAAACCTTTTTTTTCCTTAGGGCGTAGTTCCTAGGAACAACCCGGCCTTATACCCCTCTTAGAGTTTTGTTTTAACTTTTTAAAAGGTGAACCGTACCTCGCAAGTGACACAAAAGGCAAGTTTTTAAATCTTTTGTTCGAGTTGGGAACCAACAAGTTCACCGGAAGTTATTATGATAATACCTCAGTTGAGAATATTATATTTTGGTATTTTACCAATTTGTGAATTTTATTTGTAATTAAAGACAATGTTTTTATATTTTTGGTTTTCTTTTTTTTTAGTTTTTAAATGATAATTATACTAAAAAGAAAATGAAAATATTTTTGTACCTTTTTTTTTTTTGGTTTTTATATGATAATATTCACAGATTCAAACACTTCTTGACAAACTGAACGATAAACGGCTTCACAACCTCCCCGGCAACGGCGCCAAAAATTGATTGTTGAGAATTAAACTATATATAATAAAATATATAATAATATATATAATCTAAAAAACAACACAAATCAATGAAACCGGGAAGTAGTATAGAATGTTCCCGGGTCGTTTATCCCCAACGAGGCTGTGCTGGAAAATCGATACAGTCGGAAGATTGGAGTTTGAATGAGAGAAATAATTTGAGAGTGTGGAAAGATAAATTAAACAATAACAATAAAAAACGATTAAGAAAATCCTAAAAATTATGAAATTAAGCTAAAAAACGAGAGCACGAATCCCGAACAAAGGGTCAAAAACCTAAAATCTTCAAAATTAACCCTACAAAGAAATTTTTGCTTCTAAACTACTCTAGGGGACTAATAACGAAGAATGAAAAAGACTAGACTGAAAACGGAGGTCGTTTGACCCAAAAACGAGTCAAGACAAAAACCGCACCCGAGCCCCGTTCTTTAAAAATCAAAAAGTTACAAAAATGACCCTACGAAAAATTTTGTATTTTTCCTACGAAATATATAACTAAAGAAAATTTTCTAAAAAAGAAAATTATTTTTTCGATAATTTTTGTATTTTTTATGAATTTTTTAAACTTTTAACTAAATTAAATTATAAAAAATACTAAACTACTTTTAAAAATTCTGAAAAATTTACCTAAAATACTATAACACATAACTAACCCTAATTAAAAATAAGAACCAAAATTGGCTTTAAAAATAAGCCCCGAAAATAAGCTGAAACACTTTAGCTTTATTAATAGGGGCCAAAAGTGGTTAATATTAAACCACTTGGGACTCTAACAGAGAAGTCCCAAGGGCGCAGCGGTAACACTTTGTTACAAAAAGAGAGGTGTATCGAGGGTAGAGGCCCGGGTTCGAGTCTTGCTCACCCGGGTCACCCCTTGTCTCCTCTCTTTTTTTTTATGAAAACTTTTTCAAACAAACTTGTTAAGCTCCTTGAGCTTAACAATTTTCACAACTAGAACTTTTTGTAAAAGCTTATAAATAAGCTGAAAACGGGCTTTTAAAATGGACAGAAGCTTAAAGTGAGCTTAAGGCAAAAATGGCTAAGTGTTTTGAACTTTTTGGACTAAAAAGCTAAAATTTAAACTAAGAGGCTAAAAGAAGTTATCTATCCTAATCCTAAATAAGCACTAGTGACTAAAATGTAATAACTAAATAAGCTGTAAAAGGGCTAATGGCAGAAGGCTTAACTAGGCTTAAAAGTCAAAAGTCTGCTAATGTCTTTTGACTAGTTAACCACTAAATAAGCAAGGGAAAATAAGAAATAATCACAACACAACTAGTCATACACAAATGTGATATGAACACTAGGGGAGCACAAATAGGTCGCTACTGAAATAAAGCTCAATAAGCCAGGAATTGGCTTAATTCCCTCAGCAGTACTAACTTAAGAGTTAGTACTGTTGGTTGTGGATTTGGGCTTAAAACCCTCAATAAGCAAAGGAAAAGGACAATAAGCTAGCTAAGGCAACTAACATACCTAATAAGCTACTAAGGACTCAAAAACAACAATCAAAGAGGACTAAATAAGCTGGAACAACAATAAGCTATATCCTAACTATGCTTAACAAAAACAATCAAGGGCCTACTTAAAGCTTAAAAATAAGCTACCAATAGGGCTTCTTAAAGTCCCTATAAATAAGGGTTGGGTCACATTTTTTTTTTTTTAAAAAAAAAGTTCCCTTTAAAAAGCTATTGGCGTATTAAAAAAGCCAAAAGCTTGGCTTAGGTTCACTAATAAGCTAGATAAGTGGGCTTGAAGTTGGTGGTCTAGCACCAGGGTAATGGCTAAAAGACAAGGATCATATTGACAGCATTAAAATAAGCAGTCAATAAGCGCACAAAAGGAAAAACAAAGTTAAAACAGATTAAAAAGGGCTTATGAAAAGCTTATATCCAAAATTTCATTTGCTAAAAACTAATTAAACATGCTGATTTAAGTTCTTGAAAAAGGGTTTTTTCTTTTATAAAAATGACACTTAAATTTTTGACAGTTTTAACTCCGGAAGTCAAATGACTCAAGGTACTTTAAAAACTTGTTAAGACACACAATTGACACACTTCTTTGATACTAAAACTCAAGTCTACAAGGGCTTATTCCGAAATAAGAGCTCTTGTATCTTCTTTAAAACACAGTCTTAAGTGGAGACTTAGAAAACCTTTGAAAAACATTTTTTAAACTTAAAACCTTTTGAAAAACAGACTCAAAGCAATAGCTTAATATTTAATGCTAAAGTTACCAATTGACACCGAACCCATATACCATGCTGTATTTGGACCTCCGTTTATCTACTTAACCCAAACACCTCTTAAGAATTTCAAAAACTGATTTTTAAACTTATAAAAGTTGAATTAAGCTAAAACTCTTGAAGTTAACTAGCAAACATGCAATAATAATAACTAAAAAGTAAAAAGAAAGAGAGATAAGCACTTTTAATAAGCTATTAAGCAAATAGTGAAAATAAGCTGAAAAATTAAAAATGAAGCATACCTGAACTCTTTGCTCAAAACAAGAGTGAAATCAACCTAAATAAGCTCTAATTCCTACCCAAGCTTATAAATAAGCTAAACTAAGAAATCCCAATGAGCCTTCCATAAATCTCATTCATTCCACTAGTTTGAATCCAACATAAACCTTTTTTTCTTCTTTTTCTTTTTATGTATCCTTAAACTTTTGTAAAATTTTTAAAACAGGTTATGAAGTGGTTTTTTTTTTGTGTGAGCTCTTAACAAACTTTGCTTAAGAATTTTGAACAAAAATTAAAACATCAAACTGAATTTTCATTAACTTAAAAATAAAAGTACATGGAAGTTTTGAATACTTAAAAAAAACTACACACTAAAAAGCTAACTGTTCCTTTGTTGCCTCAAGGGCTTACAAAGCTTTAAATAGCCAAAATAATCTAGGGTTCCTGTCTTGGTCTTTTCTTGTCTTCTTCCTGGTGTGTTTCTTTTGGTAAAAAAGACACACAAATGACTATGTTTTTGTTGTGAAGTGTAAAATAGAAAACAATTCCTAGCCCTTGGATTGCCTTTGTGCCCAAGTCTTAAATCCAAACCCTTGATCGAATTGGTGGGAATTTGGATTGCCAACATGGCATACCCATGTGGGGGGGGTGGGGTTAAGGATTGTGAAAGTTTTGGAATGAAGTGGGGAGTCAACGAGGAGGAAAATACATGGGTGGGTGGGGGTTGGGGGGGGGTGGGGGGGGGGGTAAGTTTTGGGGGGTTTGGGAATTTTGGCGTAAAAAAAAAAAAAAAAAAAAAAAAAAAAAAAAAAAAAAAAGAAAAAAGAAAAAAAAAAAAAAAAAAAAAAAAAAAAAAAAAAAAAGAAAAAGAAAAAAAAAAAAAAAAAAAAAAAAAATAAAAAAGTAAATAAAAGAGAAAAAAGAAAAAAAAAAAAAAAAAAAAAAAAATATAAAACGAAAAAAAAAAAAAAAAAAAAAGAAACGGAAAGAAAAAAAAAAAAAAAAAAAAAAGATAAAAAAAAAAAAAAGAAAAAAAAAAATAAAAAAAAAAAAAGTAAAATCAAAAAAAAAAAAAAAAAAACAAGAATGTATGAAGAGAAATACAGGTGTTTTAAAACTTTTGGTGTGTGGTTTTTGAGAGTTTACAAGTTTGAATCCTCAAGTTAAATGTGATTTAGCAAGTACACGGTCCTTGTTAGTTTATTACAAGTTTTGACAGTTGACATTTCACCCCCAAGAGTTATATAAGCAATTGCACGCAACCCAATGTCCTTAGTTAGTATAACTTTGGCTATTGGCGAGACTTAACCCGTGTGGTTAAGTCTTGGGCATTTGGGCAGTTTTGTCCCTTGCAAACATTTATCCTCTATTTTCTTTATAAAATAAGTTAGGACTTGGCAGAAATTTGGTCCTAAACTTATTTTTCTTCAACGTTTCTATTTGACTTTGGATTGGCGGGTTGACTTTGGTTGACATTTTGGTTGACTTGGCGTTTGTCTTTTCCACGCTTTCCCATTCCAGTGTCCAGTTTTTGTCGTTTTGGCTTCATTTTTTCGTCCATTTTCTTATATATCCGATCCTACAGACAAAACAATTAGCAAAACAAGCATATTTTTGGCATTTTAAGTCCTTTTTGGTTATCTAACTTGTATTTAAAGTAAAAGGTATGGTAATTAAAACACATACCAATGGTTAAAAAGGGTAAACATTTCGGGGAATGTCACACCTTTATTTTCATCTAAGTGGTACATATCTACGGAGGATAGGTTGCTACTTAAGAGAGATTCAGTCTGAACACAAGCCTACACCCTCTCATCCTCACCTAAGTGAAGCCAATATTGACCCTTAGTCTAACCTTTCACCTAGACCTTCACCTACTCCTCATATTCCCATTCCATTCCCAGAGGTTTTCTTGTTGGAATAATGGAGGGTCAGTCATCATGATAAATCCTTTCCAGAGAATGAGGTGACATGACACTCCAAAATTGTCTATGATCTACTGTATCTCTTGGGTACACAGGTTACACGATCAAGCAAAGGAAATTAAAACACTAAAGGCACAAATCAAGAAGCTCAAGAAGCAAGTCTCAAAACCTGTTATTACACACCACAAAGCTTGATGAAGATTGTATCCTTAAGCAAAGATATGGTCGAGGAAGAAAGGAAATCCTTGAAGTCAAACAGGATGCAAAGGAGTTTGTATCCCAAACAGGGGATAAGTTTGGCCAAAGCTGAACCTTCAGTCCATAAAGAACTATTGTTGAGAACTTGATGATTGATGAAATATAAATGGACATTTGAGGAGGAGCTCCAAGATGTAGGGAGGACAAGAAAAGGAGTTGAATGCAGAGAAAGAGGTACAGAAGATGCAGTAAATACTGAAGATTGTAGTTAGTAACTTTACAAAGGAAAAAGTTAGCGATCTCGACATATCAAAAGTTATACAGACAAATCAAAAATAGTACCCTGATATGGGAGGAAGGAAGTACCGACAAGGACAAAGATAGTACCGTTAGCCTAGATGAAGGTACTGATGATCGAACTGAAGCAAGAAGTGCTACTCCAATCACTTCAACAACCACTCCTACAATGTTTGGAGATGATGAAACTATTGAGCTTCAGGTTACTTCTCACAAGAGCCAATCCAAAGCAGTTCAAGAAGAAAAGGAGAAAATGAGATGAGCTTAAGGATTTGAAGAGACTGAGAGACCTAGACCTACTTCAATAGATCACTATTGACTTTAAAGCCTCTTCCAAAGATGATCTAAAAGATAAAGGAAAAAGAAATTGAGAGGAAGATGAGTCTGAAACTTGAAATCTGAGGATATTCCGTAAGCGAAAAGAAGTTTTAAGCAACATTGCTAGGGATGAAAGAGATGGCTAGAAAGTACAAGAGGATAGGGAAACCAGAAAAAAAAAAAAGATTAGCTGAGGAAGAACACACACACTACAAAGACTGCCCTTTTTAGATGAATATGACTTCATTCAAGCCAAGAATTGAAGCTGATAGAACTTCTAGCTCTAGTAAACTTCAAGAATGAAAGAGATACCATTCACTTAGCTGTAGAAAAAGAAGCAAAAGTTCCTTCATGATACAAGCACAAAGAAGATTCTGTCATAATAAAGAGCAATTACAATCAGAAACAAACATCTACAAGACTAGCTTATGAATCAAATTATACTTTAGTCTGAAGCATGTTGGGAAACAAGAAATCACTCAGACCTTAAAGAGCAAACTTTAAAAGAAAAACAAGCTTTGTAAGAGAAAGTGAAGAGTTTTGATGAATAGTTTCATCTGCTGTTGGTTCCCAACATAGGATAAGAGAAGGATTTAAGGAGATGAAGAAGGAGTAAAAGACACTGAGCAGCAAAGATTAAAGGAAGAAGACACAGCACAGGTATCTTGCAAAGTACAAAGTGACAGAGCAGGGCACAAAGAAGGTATAAATGGGTTCATATCAAAATGATTGCAAGGAAAAAGCCAAGAAAACAGTCAAATGTTGACAGTGATGATGAACATAGAAAATGCCTAAGGATTGTTGCATTTGAAGGTACCATAGATAGTGAGATAATGGTGAAGAAATCATTTATTGTTAGGTTGAACAAGATATCATCACTAGATGGGGACTAACATGTTATATACAGACTACATGGGAAGATTGGTACATCAATTATAACTATGCTCATGGAGGTACTTCATATATTTGATAGGCAAGATTTGTATCACTTATATAACTTGATGCTGGAGCAGTACTCAGAAATTACACTAGAAGGGATTGAATTGATTCTTTAGGGAGATTTGAAGATAATGATGGAATCCTCAACTGAAGAAAATGATCAAAGTGATTTCTGGAGTAATCAACAAGAATGGAAGATTATCACTTTGAGGATTGTATGAAACTTGTGAGTTCGCATACTAGAATTTAAAGATGGGACAGTCATCCAATTTAGATGAAAGAAGATATCCTTTTTCCAAGGAGTTATTGCAAAGAATGCTTGATCTGGGATTTAGAATTTGAAAGATAAAGTGATATTTAGAAGGAGTCTCGGAAAAAGATGTTGCACCCTTAGATTTGATAAGATCAATAAAAGAACATATTGATTGAAAGTGATTAGTGAATGACTTGAGAACAGGTGTTTGAGTGTTGGCTAACTACCATACAATAAATGGGTCACATTTTACCATGCTTAACAGGCATAAGAAACTGGCTACTGTCATACACCAAACGGACTTGAGGTAAAGACTTCTCCAAATCCAGTGTTATGGTTGATAATTACCAAAAATTACTAGGGTGTTTTCACATCTCTCCTGCTTCATGGTATAAAGAGTTGGCTATTACCAAGATCAACATTTCTTGGTAAAGACTACTCAAGTCTGTTGATAGCTGATAGTTTGCTATAACTATCTGGTTTATCAATGCACCATGTAATGGCATGAGCATTGGCTAGTTTCCAAATCAAATGTATTTGGTAAAGAACAAATCAATCCGTTGATGTGTTGAACAGTTTAACAAAAAACGTATGAGTAATTACACACCATATTTTTGAAATAAATAAGAACTTACTATCCCAGAGCAAATGGCTAATGTGTAAAGGAAACATCAAATCCGTTTATGGCTGGTAGTAAAGCCAACTTAGTTGGATTGTTTGCTAAAAAGATGTTGCCAAGTGTTCTGAAAAGACAAAGTTGCATGATAAAGATAGGAAAAAGATATTAAAAGATCAAGATCAGATGTGTTAGCAGTAGTTGATACATCCTCTCAAGAACTATAAGAAGATTAACCTGAAGAAACATAAGTTAAAAAGAGTTTCACCAATCATGTATTAGTATAGGGGAGGATTGTTGGGAATTTATTCATTCTCAACTTAGTATCGTTATGTGATAAACTAGTACTGACACAACCGATAGTTATAGGTTAGTCACTGCGACAGAACAAATGTTAAGTACTGCGATCAGAGATAGTTAGTACCGTTAGTAAAAATAGTATACCGTTTTTAAGAGATATGTATGAGATTTTATAGGAAAAGATAAAGTATTATCTTTTAATGCGTTTTGTAAGCCTGTTAGTGTTTATCCTTGGTCTATAAAAAGAGAACGCCTCATGCATAGTAGAGATAAGTTCAATATACATCTCGTTAAATCAATCTTCATAGTTTTAGTAAATACTGTAATCACTTAACAATAATGTCTAAAAAATCTATAAGTAGTTTATTCATTATTCCTTCTTTAATACTATTTGTGTAGATTTCGCAAAATACAATTAGTATTCATGAGTCAGTGTTTTCTATATAGTCAATCTTATTTAAATAATTTGGCTACACGCCTTTGCAGGAATTGCAAAAGATCTGCTCATTTGGGACCACAGAAAAGAAGAGACAATTATGAATGTCACGTTCCAACATTCCTAACCATGATGAAGATAATTTAGTGATCTCAGTCCGTGCTTGAGGTGTAGCAGAAAGAATGTTGGCGATGTTATACTTAAATGCAACCTTTTCGATGGATGAAGTTTCCTTATGGCGACATTGTCCTAAAGAAATGTAGACGTATCATCAGTGTGTTTTGTACGCGAAAATAATAATATTAGATAATAAAATAATATTAATAATAAACGAAAACCAAACGAAGATAGAGACGACGAGCTTGACAATGTCAAGACGTAATGGTGCCTTAGCGTACGACCAAAACTATACTCAAAAAGTTATGTAGCTCTTCCTGAGCATTGTGAATGTTCATAGAACAATCACAACGACTAGGTAATACAGTTGTCTTTAAAGGTGGTAGCAGAACAATAGTGGAGGAAACGATATTAGCCATAACTCTATGGTATAAGAGGACGAGGTTGAGTGATAAGAAGAGGTATGTCGAAAGACAAAGAGTGTTTTCGTCGAAAAAAATATTTTCATCGGAGAAAAAGAATGTTTTTGTTGAAGAGAAAGAATGTTCATCGAAGAAAAAGAAAGTTTCGTCTAAGAGAAAAGAATGTTTTGTCGAAGTGAAAGAATGTTTCTTAGAAGAGAATGAATTGTATTTCGTCAGAAGAAAAAAGGAGATTTTCCGTCGAAGATAAAAGGAGTTTTCCGTGCGAAGAGAAAAGGATAGTTTTTCGTCGAAGAGAAAGGAGAGCTTTTAACTTATGTTAGTAAAAGTCTTGCGAATAGCGGATTTTCGGATATGACTTTTTAAAACGTTTGCGATCACAAGTTTAAAGATACTGAGTATTTCGGGATGAAATATTTAAGTTGTCAAGACATACTAGTATGAAGATGTTAGAATTGTATCTAAACTGCCTTGACCTACTTGGAGGAGCGTTAGATTTGTATCTAACCTTTTCTTAACGAAAGAGTGGATGATTTGGAAGAAAGCGAGATGATGATCAAAAGATTGTATAAGTGAAGACTCTAAGAGATTTAAGATCATTTTGCGACTCTTTTGACTTTTTAGATTTGTGACACGGACGCGAAGAAAAATATTCTAGTGTGAGAAAATATATACCTAGATGTATAAGATATATTGATATAAGCATGCAAGTTTATCTAAGCATGCATCAACACAATAATCAACAAGATTAATGTCTAAGACTATGTGACATTTAAATATTAATTGTCATACATTAAACTAACATAGTGTAGATGCATAATTAACATGTAAGTCATGTAAAATAACGCATACAAAATGTGATAATTTTAAATGCAATAATCATGTAAAACATGTTAGCATTTAGGAGCATGTGTTATTTAGATAAACTAAGAGATATTTTATCTAAATTGCTAGAAAAAGGCAAACACTTTTACAACAGACATGCATTCAATAGCTAAGCAAATAAACATTGAGCATTAAGATAAACATGAAAGCATATAATTGCATTACATGAGAGCACGTTATCATCTTGAAACTTCAAAGCACATATGTGAGATGCAAGTAGTCTAGATTGACTAAGGAGAAACCTAACTTCTACTTGCATAGTGTGCACTCCTAACGAGATACAAAGTCCATCAATGTAGACTATCATTAGGAATATTTAGGAGGAGTCATTTAGTCAAATTAGAGAATGAATATGAGACTATCGCTAGAGGTGCTCAATTCAGGCTAAACACGACCATTTTTACGGGTTATACCACAAACCTAACTACTCTTGGAAGCAATTCAACCGTTAGGTCAAATTGAATTTCTAGTGCAATAGATTCTCCAGTAGTCATTCTCATGTTAGACAAAATAGAATTCCTATATTTGCCTAATAAAGTGTAGCAAAGATTAAATTTGTATTGTCTTTTCATACAAGGCCTAATATGACTCAACTAACATGCTTTAATTCTGGTTTACATAATCCTAATCAAGATGTGCGAAGTTCTAAGGTTGAATGAGAGAGCAAGTTGTTGTAGGTATAAGAAAGAATGAGTCATCTAGGATAGAAGAGTATGCTTAAGAGTGATAATGTGTAATGCTCTATATTGAGAGTGTTCAAAGAATGCACCTTTGCATGTCTTATATGAAAGAAATCTAATTAAGGTTATTTGCCTTAATAGATCTTGTGAATATTTATTTATAGAAATAATGATGATTAACTAAAGTTCAGTTACATGTATGTTGGACTTTTTAAACAAGAGATTGACAAAAGGAAGATGATTAAATCAGATGCCATAGAGCGGATCCACCTAAACCGAAGATGAATCTAGAACTTAGGAACCATCGATCCGTGGAGGTGCCAAATTTTAGGCAAGGATCATTTTCCCACTATTTGGGAGATGGTGTTGACTTAGGAGAAGCTTATATAAGTTATAAGGGTTCTCGGTTTGAGTTTTCGGAAATGTCATCCAAGTCTTGCTTATCAAGTTGGAGTACTTATGAGTTTCCTGATGGAAATTTATAAGTCATCAATCCTACTTAGAGTGTGTTAAGTTTAGCATGTATAATTTGACAATAGCTAATAAAACAAATATTTGAACACTTTAGACTCAATGAGACATCTTCATTGCAAGTGTGAGTTGTAATTTGATGACTAATCTTGTTGTCTTCCAATCGACTTTGTGATTTTATGTAATAACCGAGGATGGTTAAACATGTAGACTCGGAAAAACATCTATGGTCATTTGATTGATATTTCTGTGGTTTAGATAAATCCTAGTCTCGATTTCATGTTCATATTCTAATTTTATGATTAGATTGAATAATGAGATTGATTATCATTTGAATAATAATCATCTTCATATTCAAAATCATCTTATGATCACTAATTGAAAGAAAGCACAATAATGGTTTGTGGAATATGTTCAATTATTCCTAGTCCAAACCTTGGATGGTTAAAGGGTTCTCATTTGGTGAAGAAGAGATAGAATACTTAGTTGGTAAAGTAAGAGAAAGTTTTGATGAGAAGAGAATTTGAGTTTTGAGTTGTGCTTTTGAATTGTTTGAGCAAAGTTACATATGTTGTGCGTTTTCTCATGTTTGGCTTTTCAGAAATGACGACTTTACCAAATGCATTGCAAGGTAAATTACTTGAATATTTTGGTTAAAACATTCAAGTCATCAATCCTACTTTATTGTATATTTTATGCATATATTTACCAAATATTTGGAACACAACTATTGGAAAAGTAGACTCAATATAACATCATTTACAAAAGTGTGAGTTATGATCCGATGCGTATTCTTGTCGTCGTGGAAAAGGATTTCGTTATTTTCATATCAATCGAGTGTGATTGAGTATGTAGGTTTAAGATAATATCTCATGTTACATTTTGATATACTCTTAAAGCTAGACAAATAAGAATCTGATTTTTTGTCTATACTAAAAAACTTGTCAATTAGATACGATAATAATATCAATCATAATTTGAATAATGAATCGATATATACTCAAAATCTTTCTTGACCCTCACGAACACTCTTTTAAAAGAAAACTAATAAAGATTTTCATAATGTGTTCCATTAATCCTAAGACTATTTGTAAGGTGAAGTTGATGAATAATGACAAGTTAATTTCTTAATATTTTTCTTGTGTGGAAAACTATTTGTTGTAATGTATAGTATGCATAGTTTTTGACATTTTATATATGTATAAATGATTTGTCTAACAATTTTTATACAACACACATCTTTTATAAAATACTATATGTTTAAAAAAATATAATTATATGTGTGTGTGTTAGAACAATGCAAGCACAAGCAAAGTTTAACAAAAAATACATTTTCTTTTACTTAAATACTAATGTATTAATATGATGTTTTCTTTAGTTTAACCAACCCAAGGTCAAACAAAGCAAGATGATGAAAAGATTTAGAGATCTTGTTGGAAGAGAGTTAATGTGTTAGGAATATTTTGGTGACGGGTTTTAACGTTTATCATATGATAATATTTTCCAATATACTTGACACACTATTGAACTCTCAATCCTAAAAAGGTTACTAGACTCAAAAATATTTACAAGAGGTTTTTGTAACATTGTAAATATAGCTATCTATGCGTAAAGGGAATGCACAAACAATTTCGCAACTTAACTAAAGAAATCTAGCATAATTCATATTAGGCATAATCTGGAAAACTATTAACAAATAAATAGTGTACATGGCATATGTGTTTAGATATATAAGTAGCTCAATTACAAGTACCAATGATTACTTATTATTATCTATTAATAAAGTTAAACACAAGTAAAAACACACATAATCATCTAGTATACACATACGGATATTCATCGTTGTTTTGTATATTAGATACAATGATGTATACTTAACTTGATTTTATATTATTTTTCGAAGTTTTCCAAATTTTGTTGAAATAGACAGACGACCCCCATAAAGGTGACGGCCCCCAGATATATTTGAGGGCCGCCCTAATCTTTAGGGGACCACCACCAGTGACCCAAAAAGCAGGTTTTTTGTATAAAATTATTTGGTGACTTAATGGACTGACGTAGGACTTTAGAAAGTTGTTTCAGCACATAAAATACATGTTTTTAGACGCCATTTCTGCTTTTACGACTAGAAACTATATATTGACATTTCAAAACTCTTTTCAAAAGATTTTCCTTCAAGCTATTATACGAAGTATATCTAATAATAAAACTAGTACGAATCAAGCAACAAAACACTTTTCATATTTAATCCCCTTCATGGGTAATTTGATACATGAATCGTACTCTATTTTAAAAACTATTTGTTTTGAAAACTAAAGCGACGTGGCTCCTGATACCAATTGTGGAAACCGTAAAAGGGGGTGAATACATTTCTAATTAAAAACTTTAAATCTTTTGTATCAAATCACCAATCGAGATTGACGCAATATGAGAAGTGTTGGTTATAGATGTACAATTACTAATACATAATCTAACAATACAACTACACTCACAATATTTACTACAAAGAACTACACAATCGTAAGTAACATGATATACACAATATTTCCACGCAATCATGATCACAATGCATGTATAAAAGTAAAGCGATAAATGTATAGAAATAAGTAAAGCAAAAGGTAAAAGAAAATGCAGATCGAACACGGTGATTTATAATGGTTCGGTCACGAAGCTCCTCTTCACCCTACTCCACTCCCCGAGTATCCAACTCGAGAGTTACTTTACTAATCAACAAGCTCCCTTTCGGCGAATAAACCTTATAACGTTGCTTACATTATTTTTTGACACTAAGCTAGATGTTGAGTTCTTCTTCGAGCACAACCAAACCCGTTATGTTTTGTGGCCCAACATAACAAACCTTGTGTTAAACACATAAACCACGTCGCTTAAAATATTTTCCAACACTAAATTAAATGTCGAGTTCTAATCTTAGCTAGAACCAATCTACCACATCACCAATGTATTTTGAGGCCTAAAATACTAACCGATACACAATCTACACTTCCAAATTTATACACTATCCGGATCTACACAAATACACAAAAGTTATAATATAGAAATCAAATCTACTCTATGACATACAAGTGATCAAATATAATCACTTATATGCAACCCACCTAATCTACTACATGATCTATAAGTAATCAAGGATGATCACTTCCATGTAGAAACATCCTATACTTTACTAAATACCCCTTGGTATTAGTGGAACTAACATAGAATGTAACCATGTTCCATGTCTTATGCTAGAACCATGATCAAAGATGAAGAAAGAAATTTTATGTATTTGAGGTGGCAGAGCAGTGGGTTTCATCAAGAGGAGGGGGAATGAAATTGTCTTGGCTTTTATAGGAGAGCCTTGATATGGAGAAGTCTCTTTTGTCCAATGGATTATAAGGTGTTTGGATAAAATCATGGACCAACTAGTTTCGCTCCATCTTCTAGAAGCTTAATTCAAATTTGAATTAGCTAGTTTCCTTCCATCTTCTAGAAGCTTAATTCAAATTTGAATTAGCTAGTTTCTCTCCATCTTCTAGAAGCTTTCATTGGGCCTTAATAAGGCTTGATGGGCCAAACTCTATTGGGCCTTAATGGGCTAGCCCGTTTGCTTGGCCCGATCTAACAAGTTAAGCCCGTATTAGTAGGAGTATCGAGATGTAGAGATAGAGTTGATAAATGTATAATTGTGGTGGATAAGATGGTAAGATATCCGTGAGTTGAAGTATGCATCTACGAGTAACTTGTGAACTTTACGTTATGTTTTACAAGTTACATGTTTGTCATCACCAAAACATAAAGAGAATGTATAGATTAAATATCGTAATATTTGCACTAACAATCTCCCCCTTTTTGATGATGAAAAAATATATAAACTATAAAACATATTAAAGTTTAAAAGTTACCTGTTTACATTCCTTCTCCCC